>JAINUW010000387.1:0-260623 GCA_020205615.1 Panax quinquefolius | reverse complement strand
CTTAATATTATTATTTAATATTTTAGAAATATTAAATATAAATTAATAAGAGGAGTTTTATTAATATTATTACAATTATTATTATTATTTTAATTTCTAAAAGAGTTTAGGAATTAATTTAATATAAGTACTCTCATTTATTCCTAATTGGATTAGGAAGGAAAATTAGTTAAAGGAGTTTAATTAATTATCCCTAATAAGATTAGGGAGCCCCTTTAATTAAAAGGGTTTAATTAAATAATACCTTATTTTAATAGGGTTACTTGATATCTTTATAAGAGGAGTCTTATATCAAATATTAACACTACGTTATAATTTCAATGGTTGGAGAGTACGCTCCTTTTCTAAAGAGATAGAAAAACTAGGGTTTAGCCAACCACCCATCTTCTTGAATCCTTCTTCTTCTTTGGTGGATCACCTCTAGAGGCCAAACACTTGGGTGGCTAACGTTGATCAAAGGAAGGAACCAAACCCGGTAGATTCAGTTGAACGCGAAAAGAATTGGAGGTGAACTTGTACCTGAGGAAGCTCGGATCTTCAAGGGTATGATTCTTGTTCTTCAATTTTTCGTTTAATTAATAATTGTGCATAAAGGGTGATCCGGGTATATGGTTTGTAAAATTTTAAACTCTGATTTTTACACGTTTCCGCTTACTTTGAGCAATTTGATTGCGTTCATGAATATTACAAACCTAACAAGCATAACATTCTGCAAGTCTCAGCATGTGAGAGAACATATTAGAGGGGCGTCGTCCATGCATTTCTTTCAAGCCGTGTATTTGTTTTATTTTATTTTTTAATTAAATGAGTTGTAAGTGGATTAAAAATGATATAAAAAAGGATTGATACTTTTTGTCGTATTTTTATCATAGAAACTAGGGTTTACACTGTGAGGGAGATTCCAACGTAGAACAAAGCCAAAACGTCTACTTCTCCAATTCTTCTTGGGATTCTCTATCACGGTGGATTAGTATTTTATTTTGCTGGAGTATTATGAGGATTTGAATGTTATCATTGGTTTATATTCAGCAATTGGGTTTGATTGTTCTATCTCTCATCTTTCAATTGTTTGCTTTGTAATTTTGTTTAGCATTAATCCCATAATGGCTTTTGGTTCAGCTATGAACTAAATTCCATTATGGGATTCTAACGGATTTTAATATGTAGTTTGGTTGCATGCTTGAATGCTAGGGTTGTTTTGCATATCCTATGGGAATTCTATCGTGATTATTTTATATGTATGAATGCATGATCACCATTCGTTTCAGTACTTGTATGGAATTGACAATGAACATGCGAGTATGGATTGTAATCATGATAGCATGCGAATATGGGGCTATTTTATATGGCTTGTGTATTTTGTGAACCAGATAGACATATACTGTTTCACCGTATGAGTTAGAGTAAGGGCTTGTGCTTAAATTTAGTATAATTGTAATTTCACATAGACATATAATGATTTTGGTTGTATTGATGATTACATGGAGTCTATCATCTGTGGATGCCGTGTAAGTAGGTTATAGTGCATTGAAAAATGGCTATAACTTTGTTAGTGCTCTTGACTATTTTCCTGTGATGTGTAAACACTTTTTGCATGATAGTGGCGGTTGGATGAAATATTAAATGAAGTTAGGATTCCATTATTTCCAGATTTGATTTATTCCATTAATATTATTATTGTAGTTGTTGTTTACAATTAGTTTAATTCACCACTTTTAGTCGTTAGTTTAAGCATATGAATATACTGAGTTAATTGATGCATAGGAGTTTAAATTTGACAACTTTCTTTGTGGGATCGATACTCTACTTACTCCGTATTACTTGTTGACACATGTATGCTTGCATGAGTTAGAGCTCTTTTATCAGAACTGAAAAAGAGGCAACATGCGTACCTCATCGTCATCTTCTATGATGAATCCATACCTATCAGGTATCTTCGGTACTTTTCCAGATTTATGAATAGGGTGTGGTACAATAAGTTCTTCCACTTGGTTAGGTACCTGAATTTGATCCGTAGTATTTTATGGTTCTTGAACTTCTTCAAGATATATCTTACTCTCACTGACCCCTTCAATTATAAACTTCTTTTCCAAGAAAGCAACATGTTTCGCAACAAACACCTTTTGATTAGTTGAAACATAGAAATAATACCCAGATGTTTCTTTAGGGTATCCCACAAATCTACACTTGTCGGATCTATTCTGTAGCTTATCATTTTATAACTTTTTGACATAAGCTGGACAACCCCAAGTCTTAACATGCTTAAGATATGGTTTCCTCCTTTTCCATAACTCATATGGGGTCTTAGGGATATATTTGGTAGGCACTTTGTTAAGTAGGTATGAAGTCGATTCTAGGGCATATCCCTAGAAGGAAACTAGAAGATCGATAAAGCTCATCATGGATCGAACCATGTTTAACAATTTTTGTGGTAGGTCTCCCAACCACTCAGCAAGGTTACGATGCAATATTATCTGAGTGATTGTCGATCGATTGACGAAGTCGGCACTCTTTTTGCAAATCAAGATTAGATTTAACCTAGATCAGTTGGAAAAACTATATGTGAAGGAAATTTTTTCACGGCATAGTGTCCTGGTGCCCATTGTATCAGATAGAGATTAACGTTTCGCATCAAATTTTTGGAAACGACTACATGAATGCTTAGGGACGCAGTTGAGAATGAGCACAACGTATCATCCTCAAACTGACGGACAAAGTGAGAGGACAATCCATACATTAGAGGATATGCTTAGAACATGTATTACGAATTTTAAAGGGAATTGGGATGATCAACTACCGTTGGTTGAATTTTCCTATAATAACAGTTATCATGTGAATATTGGCATGCCGCCTTATGAAGCGTTGTACGACAGGAAATGCAGAACTCAGTTATGTTAGGACGAAGTTGGAGAACATCAACTATTAGGTCCAGAATTGGTGCAACAAACTGTGGAGATCATCAAGGTAATTCGAGCAAGATTGATAGCTGCACAGGATAGGCAGAAGAAATATGCTGATCAACATCGAAAAAATCAAGAATTCGATGTTGGTAGTTTTATTTTTTTGAAAGTATCTCCATGGAAAGGGAAAATTCGGTTTGGTAAAAAGGGAAAACTAAGCCCTAGGTTTATAGGACCTTTTGAAGTGCTACGAAGAGTTGGTGAAGTGCCGTATGAGGTAGCTCTATATCCGGGACTAAAATATATTTATAACATTTTCCATGTTTCAGTGTTAAGGCCATATACGTCCGATTATAAACATGTTATAGAATATGAACCGTTACAGTTTGAAAAAGACTTGTCTTATGAAGAAATTTTAGTTCAAATAGTTGATAGGAAAGAGTAGGTTCTCAGAAACAAAGTGATACCTTCTGTTAAGGTAATTTGAAGGAACCACAATGCTGAAGAAACTACGTAGGAACTTAAAGATGTTATGATAAAATATTATCCTCAATTATTTGCATAATTTTGTATAGCGATTCTGGGGACAAAATCTTGTTAAGGAGGGAAGAATGTAACAAATGAATTTATTGAGTTGTGATTTTGGGGACAGAATCCTTTTAAGGTGGGAAGGATGTAACGAACGAGAATTTTATAATTAATTTTAAATATTTATTGGGTTAAATAAAATTTTTATTGAATTTATTTATTGAGATAAATAAATAATTGATGAAATTTTGAGAAATTATTATGTAATAATTTAGTTAAATGTGTTATAATAATTAAATTAATGAATGGTAATTTTATGATTTGAAGATTTAATTTAATGAGATAATTAAATTAAATAAATTATTAAATAATTAGAATGTCATTCTAATTTAATTCGATAATTAAATTAATGATTTATTAGTTGTGGAATAAAATTATAATTCCTAATGGAAATTACAATTATAAGGTAAATGTTAATTTAAATTATGAAATTAATTAAATTAGTTGTATAATGGGTGTGCCATAAGAACTAAATAATATAGGAAATATAAAAATAAATTAAAGGGGGATGTATTAGTGTGAAAACCAAACAAAGCCTTGTGACTTTTGGTTAATATAACAGCCGAGGACTTTTGGCTTGATGAAACTGATAACTACATTTATCAGTTTATTTGTGCGCACAATATTTTAGTTGGGCTATATTACGTGTTTTTCCTATAGGCTAAGAACATAGAGTATAGAGAGGAATAAAACACAGAGTGTTAGAAAGAAATTGAGGGAGCTAGAGAGGAAATTGAGAGGAAACACAGAGTGTTGGAATCATCATCTTTGCTAATTTAAATCAAGGATTAAAGGAATAATCTATTCCTAATTCTAACTCTTAGTTTTGTAATATCTATTCTCTGTGATTTGGAAGTTTTGTTGGATTGTTGATTATATGTATGTATGGTCTTGTAGAATCTGATAATTATCATCTATGAAGCAATATTTAGTGATAGAATTAATGAAATTTGGGTTGTGGAAGAAAAATTTAAATACCAGTGTTATATATGTGTATTATGCCTATTTTAGAGTTAAAAATTAGTTATGAATTCATGCTGTAAATTGAAGATTGATAATTGTTTATGATAGAACTCTGTGATACGAAAGTAATGTAGTTTGAACAAATCAAAATGGTTGAAAATCGAAGTCGTGGTGACTGATTTTGCTATGTATGATAAAATATGAAAATTAGTATGAACTTGGAATTGGAGACCTTAAATTGGTTGTTAAAATTATTTGTGATGTTAGAATTGCTTTATAAATATTTGGTCTTGAGTTTTAAAAGCTTATAAACATCTGGGTTTGGTTAATTTGGTGTTGGGTGAAGAAATTAGAATTTTTGGTATAAGAGCAGAGTCTGTGTTCGTGTTTTGGAAAACTAAGTCTGGGGTCGAGCGCGTTAAAGCGCTACCTCTCTGCTAAAAGTGCGTTCTTTGTCTTGGTATGCTACTGGTTCAAGGGTTGCTAGGGCGCGTTGGGTTCAAGGGTTGCTAGGGCACGGCCGCGCCAGTGGTCTAGCAGACCTATTAATGAACTGTTAACAGTATGGCTGGGGGAATGTTAACTTACCTCATTTTAATGATTGTAGAGAAACCTAAAACATGTTATAAGACATAATAATATATTGTAATCACAAAGTTGAAATTATAGGTTATGAATTAATAAGTTGTGAAAGTCTGTAATGTGATGTCATGAGAATTGGAGTTGTATCGCAATCGCCATGTCGTGTACTATAATATAATTGAGAGTTCAGATTCATGGTACGTGAATGATTAGGATAATCAGATCTTAAGTTAAAGATTATAGACTTGAGTAAAACAAAGAGTAAGCCAATGAAGTTAGCGTAAATATAACTAATTAGTATTGTGGCTCTAATGGTATGTATAGGGTATTTGGCGAACGTTTATTATACTTGTGTAGCTTACACACGAAGCAAGTTCTCTAATCTCAATTTTTCATTATGCAAGCTCTTGTATTCTAATTCTTTTACCTTGATCAAGTTTCATATTCTTAACTTGATATCATTATGAAAGTTCCTAAAACTTGAATCTTTTATTGAGCAAGTTCTTAACTTTTGTTTCTTGCTATTCAAAGCATAAATTGTTCAAGTTCATTGTCCCAAATGAGTTTTCTAACTTTTTTGGATGTAATACTTTGTATATACCATATCTATTCAATTGTATATTGTTGATATTCAATCTTTGACTTAAGTATCATTGTTCAATCTTTTATTATCATGTTGAACCTTCGAATAGCTAATAAATCTTTATTGATTGGACTAATCCATAATTGTTAAGTGTTCTAAAATTCTAGAATCACTTTTAAGCTATTCCAAACTAAATTTTCTTTAGTGCGGAAATTCTAAAGTCAAACTGAGATGAACAACCCTAATATAGGGGATTATATATGCGTTAGCGTTTAGATGTTTGTGCACAATACATGGTACGAAAGGATGATCCCCCTTAGTACGAAAGTAAATGTTCGTATAGTCTAATGACAGTTAAAGGTTGAAGTAGAAATACTTAATAACCTAGGGACATAGTTCATGGTCTTAAGACCCTCATATATAAATGTCAAACTTGTTTACTAATCTTGATTCGAAGAACGAGTTCTTAATTATTCAATATTTATTGTTTACTCTTATGCTATTGTTATTGTCATCATTATATTAGTGAGCAATTATTTGCTAACTCTTGCATTTAACAATGCAGCTAAAGTTGAGAAAGTTGACGAACCGTCTTCTTGCAAAGGCAAGGGCAAGATGTCCAATGGATGAAGTCTCGTTTGATTTTATTTAATAAAATTCTGTTATGAGACTTATTTTATTTTGTGATGTATTCCGCAAACATATGTAATAGTTTAAGGTTCGATTACATGAGATTTGTTTTAAGTTTGATGTAACCCTTTAATGGGGAGGATTATTATTTAAGTTGTTTAATTTATGTCTTTATCCTTGATTATGGGTAGTTAGAAGTAATTATTTTGGATAGTGAGCACCAAATCCTGCGGAAATGAAGTACCTAGATTTGGGGGTGTCACTCTTAAAATGGCCAAAATAGTCGGATCTTACAATAATTTTCATGAACTGAGTTTTTGTCAAACAATTCTGATACTTTCAGGGGATGTTCTGGTTATGTATATGTAATTCCAGTAAAAATATCACAATTTTGGGAGTTACACTAAGAGTTATTCCCTTTTACTGTTTAAGTAGTACTTTCTCGTAAAATCCATAACATTCATTATACACATCCAAAAATAGCCATCTTTGGACAGGATCTTAATAACTCGGCATATTATTATCCCAAAGTTTTTTAGAATTTTTAAACCATAGAAAACTAACGAAAATACCCCTGCAAAAATAGGCCAGAAACTATCCTTTTTTAAGGTTTTTGTTTTTACTGGACAATTTTGACATAAACAGCTGCCAAGGCTTAAAAAATCATCATTTTTGAGTGATACCACTTGGGTTTACTATTTAACTTACATATCTAGCACCCCTATTTGACTGATCGCAAAAAGGATGTGTAGATTTCAAATGGTAGCTTTTCAAAGTATACTAACACTACAAAAAAATGGACATTCGACAATGATTTTTCGGGCAATGACTTCTAAAATCGTTGCCAAAAATGCTTGTTTAGTAACGAAATTCGTCATTCGTTGTAGTTTGTGAAAGGCTTTCAGTTTTTATAAAGAAATTCAGAAGTCGTTGCAAAAATTTGTTGCCAATTCGTTGGCATGAAGAAAAAAATTCCCGCCTATTTATTTTTTTGTTGCCAATGTGATTTCTTCTCATCGTGCGCAACAAATATTTTTTTATTGCTATATTTCGTTGCCTAATATGGGCCACATTCATTGTCAACATTTTTTTTTCGTTGCGTATTTTGTATAATTTTTTGCAACGACTAGTAAATTGTTACCCAAAATTAAGATAAACTCAATAAGTACGTTTCAGCCTCTCTTTTTTCCCCAAAACGCATAATTTTAAAAAATTTTATTTGTTTGGATACAAATTTATACTGTCAAATGTTTCACTCTCTCCATCTCAAAATAAATGTCCAGTTTTAATTATTTTGGTTAAGAGTTATAATTTTTGAAATTAAAATTAAGCACATATAGATATATTTTCTAATTTACAAAAATTAGAGTTTGTAGTAAATTGGATATAGTTTATAATGATCATATTCACTCACTTATAATTTAAAAAAAATTATAATTAATTTCTAAAATAATTTATATAAAATTTTCCTTGTAACTCGTTGTTTTGTATATATACGTTTTTACAAAAACTGAAATCGCCCCCAAAGTCGCACAAAAAATTGTCCAAACAACACCAATGGTTTTGACGTAGACGCTTCTTTATCCTGGGCAACAATTTTTTTTTTTTTTGCTATATTTCATAGCCTAATATCTCATCAGATCTTGTAGTTGTTTCATACTCAACAACCGAGAAAATTTTATCTCCCAGTACATGCAATTTACTGAAGGAGATAAAAACCACAGTTAATCATATCATAAATTTTCCAAATATATAATGACTGATAACTTTAAAACGAGAATTTTTACATGTATTATAATAATTTTAGTCCAAGTATTTGTACCAAATTGTAAATGGCATCAGAAAAGTGTAGCAGTGTTCCGAAAAACAAAAATGTTAAGAACTTAGATATTTCGAATAAGGAAATAGATGTGCAGGAAAAACGAATTGTTAGTGTTTAATTACTAAAATGAAAATTATAAAAAGATACATCGATTCAATATCATATCAGTTAATCATCCACAATTGTAATAAATAAAAACCTAAACAAATGGATCCAATGTACAACATTGTCATCACCGCCACCAATAACATCTTCAGGATGATATTCCTCCTTCTCAACTACTTGAAATGCATTTTCTGAGCTAGATTTATCTAAGAAAATACAAGAAACTAATTTAATCGGTAAAAAATGTTATATAAAAATGTACAAAGAAAATATAAAAATATGAGACTATACCACCGGTTAGAAGATCAGGAAATCAATTTAAACCTTCTTGTCAATCTCATCCATCGAAGGAACTTGCATGTCCAATTCCTCCAATGTTGCATAGTATTGTACATTAAAATCAATGGACTGTGCAAAGCAATGGATAATAAAGCACAAGGCAGCAAACCTCATTTATATCATGGGCCATGTTTTTCAACGTAACTAAACCTTCTGCTATCATTTCCAAACCTTCGTTCAGTGCGGACAATGTTTTTCAAAATGGGAATGTAGAACCACAGTTGAAGCAAATAATATTAAAAATACAAAACTAGGAAAATAAGTTCATAACCAATATTAAGTATGCAATTCCAAAAGCACATGCCTGTTTCATTTCCGCATTTCATACTCTTGCCTAAATTGATTCGACTCTTCAGTTAACTGGAAATATTCATTGTTGAATTATCCATCTATCAATTGAATGAAATACTCAAGTAAATAACCAATTTACTAAACCTTACTAGAAAGTAAAAGTTTGTATAAAAAACTTTATCAAATTAACGAGCTAAATAAAAGTTACCAATCACTTGAGTCAAATTTAATTCCTGTACGAGAAGCTGAAGCATCCCAACCTCCAGTTTGTTTGGGTGCAGCTGGAGTTCCATCCGGTATGGCTTGAATCCTATTTTGGAAAGCAAGGGTCAAATCATTTTGGGCAACAAATTCTTCAGGCGAAAGTCCTTTAACCTGTTCATAGAACAAATTCTCAATGTAAAACCCAGCCATATATAGTTAAACATTTATGAAGCTAAACTAACAGTTAGGGGTTAAAAACAACATAAACAGAATAGATATTATAGAAAATTAAATGACCAAAACATTTACCCGCTTCTGCTACCGTTACTTACTGCTGCTGCTGAGCAGCAGCTCTTTTCTTTGTTCCTTGTTTTAGAAAATCGTATCTCCCACATTTTTGATCCATATATGTTGAGTTTTGGAGATAGTATAGGTGATATACTCATATACTCACCCAAAATAGTAAGCTAATCTTTACATATCAATTAGCAAGCTCAACACAACACTAAACTAACTCGCCAACACAGCCTTTGTTGTTGCCCGGGGTCGCCTGCTGCTACCATTGGGCAGCAACCCTTTACTATTTGACCTTCACTTTTAAAAATTTATATCTTGTACCTCATTAGTATACTTAAGAGAAATTTTGGATATTATATAGGTAGTATATCTACCTATTATATAAAAATATCAACTAAGCATTTTAGGCAGGGATCCAAATTTTATTAGTTCGATGCAAATTAATTTTTTAAAATAAAATTTATAAAAAATAAAATACAATAAAATAAAGCGCGAATTTCTAAATAATTGTGTGAAATTTATCATATAAAATCGATATCGCTTTTATGTAATTGAATACACTTCCTTGATCTTATGTTATATATAAAATGATATTTTATAATTTTTTAAACATCATTATTATAAAGAGACACTTTTCGTGTCCTCTAAAATAAATTATAAAACTAAATAATATTGTTAAAATATTATTTATAATAACATTTTTCGAGATTTCATTGTTTGAAACTATTGTGATGATAGTCTCATTTCAATAGCTGTAAAAATATCATGTTCAATGTAAGTTACTAAACAATATAAAAGAGTGGAGTGTTGGTGTTAGTAGAAATTTGAGACATTTAATAGTCTTTTAGTCTAAATTTTTTATTTTCACTAAACACTTTATAAAATCAAAATCAAATTAAAAATTGACTGTCAAAAATTCAGTGGGGTCAATTGACCCCACTGCCCTAAGGTAGATCCGCCCACGATTTTAGCTAGATGAAACACATCAATTAAGAGTGCAAATGAGGCCCCATATGCTACCTTGCTACGCGATGCTGCTGCTTACTGTTATGGGCAACAATGTTTTATACATCATGGCTACTTTACGCCTTTATAACTGTAGCGTCCCCAAATTCGGGTACTAATCACCACGAATCATGTACATCATTTCTATAACTATTACGGATGATATAAATATTAATTATTTATACAATAACCTTTACACATAATCCCCAAGGTTGATAACCTTAACTTAATACACATATTCATATACTACAGGACTTACAATGTTATTTGCCTTCAATACTATTACAATTTTAACCGGTACAATAATCCATTCCTATAATTTGTCTTTGCCTTTGTCTGTGACCGACGTTTTTATCTTAATCTGAAATGTTTATCCTGATATAGAAAGGGTGAGCAACAAGTTTTCCCAACAAGTTTAAGTTTAAAGAAAGATATATGACGATTGAAAGAATGAATGATAAGTTGGCAGACAAACTTTCAACAATATAATAATTGTGAAAGAACATGAATCAATTTTTATAACTGAATGATCGAGTAAAAAATGATGAATGTCCAACAATGAACATGAACAAATATAACTGAACAATATGGTAATGAAGGTGATCAACCTTTCATGCCTGATGAACATATGCAACATGCACAACCTGCGAATCAATAAATAATAGATGTGGTATAATCAACAATGATTGACCACGAACATGCTTTACAATAATAACTCGAGTTCGAGTTAGAGAACTTGCACAATAAAAGTATAGGAACTTGCTTAATTAAAAGTATAGTTCAAGAACTTGCCTGCACCAAAGATTACTGTTACGCAACCTATTTTAACTTCATCTGAAACACCAAATATTGATAATATCGATCTCTCAATTAGAATAATATCATCATATACACTACTGTTAATTACAGTCATTATACAACTTAAACACTTATCACATAATCAAATATTAGATTACTCCTTAAAACATTATTATTATTATTATTATTATTATCATCCTTTGATAATTCTTTAATCACTATATCATATACATTATGATTTAACACTTTAATCTTATATATTATAAGTTCTTCTTTAAAATCTAATAAGTCAAATACTTATCCAGCAACTTGGATTAACCAAACATACCAATCCACCAACCCAGATTGCAATCCAGCAATTAGATTGCAATCCAGTAAAATGGATTCCAAATCCAGCAAACAGGATTCCAAATCTAGCAAACAGGATTCCAAATCCAGCAAACTGAATTTCAAATCCAGTAACTAGATGGCCAATCCAGCAAACTAGATTGCAATCCAGCAAACTGGATTCCAATCCAACTGACTAGATTCAAATGATTTCTAATTCAGCAAGCCTGGATTCCCCAATCCTTCAATCCAGCAAGCTGGATTCATAATCCTTCAATCCTGCAAGCCTGGATTCATAAATCCTTCAATCCAGCAAGCTGGATTCATTATCCTTTTCACGAAAATACCATGTAACGCCCGTGAAAATCGAATTTATATGAGAATTAAATTTTTATTTGATTATGTGAATTATATGAATTTAATTGATTATTTTTGTGAGTAAGCTAATTGAAGGTCGTTCTATGACCTAGAATGTGCGGATGTGGTTAGGATTTTGGCTATGTGCTAGAATTAATTATTTTGAATTTCCAAGACGAAAATAAAAGTTTTCGAGAAATTTTCGTAAAAACTATTCATCCGTTTGAGCTCGAGAATTAAGCTTGAATTTCCGAGAAATGTGTAATGATAGAATACGACGAAGAGATGGAATATCCAATAATATTTTAGTTATGGCGAAAGAAGTTTTCGCCTGCGGACTTAAAACCTAAGGGTTAGGGAAAGTGATTTCCAAGAAGGAAATGAAATGCGTATAATGATTAGGGTTATTATACGTATGATATACGAGCATGATACTAGTTAGTATACGAGTATAGTATGAAAAATATTACGACGTATAATACGAACATCGTACAAATACTATACGAAGAGAATACGTGAGTTATACGCATAAAATACGATTAGTTCTTAATGAACTTTGAGTTTAAGTACTTTGTATAATCTAATTAGACTTGGATTATATCAAGCCCAATGAATTGTGTAATCAAGGCAAAGTTAAGGCCCAATGTTAAGTTTAATCAAGCCCGATTCAAGAAATCGAACCACGGATCGAACCGATGGGTCACTAGATGGGTAAATCCCATGGGGGGACCCACAAGGCCATGTGGGCTTGCTACTTGATGACCAAATAAAGCTAATTTACTTGGTGATGAAGAAAATGAATAGTAAGGAGGTGGGAAGAAAGACCATTTTGCCCTCCATTTGAATTTCCTATAAATAGAAGCTTGGCTAGTTCATTTGATAGTTTTCAAACATTAGCCAACATATATTGAGAGAGTGAAATAGCTAGAAACAAGTAATAAAGGTACTTTGAAGAAAAACATAAGAAGTTTTAGCAAGAACGCGAAGAACGAAAAGGAAATATTTCGTAAACATTAGTTTTCGATCTTTTTGATTTTTTTTTCGTAGAGAATCATAGATTGGTGGAGCATGTCTCTTACGGAGGAATAAAGATGGCTATTAATGATTAAAATATTGATAAGTCATGTTTAAATAGAAATCGTAATGGTTTACGTATGTTTAAACTGTAGAAACCGTTGAACGTTAACTTGGTTGTTGATGCACAAATTGAAAACCATCATTGATAGGGTATGTGCATCTTACTTGGTTAGGATGCAGATGATGAATTAATGGAGTTGTTCCATTTGATTTGGCATATAGAACATGTGTAACGAAGTTATGGAGAATTTTACGGAATTAGACGTTAAACGTCGAAAACGTAGAAATCTCCGATTAGTAGTGAAAAGTTGCCATGTGACTTAGAAACTTTGGTTTTCAATGTCAACACATGAGATAGGGTATTCAAGAGTCGTGGACTTAAGAGTCGTTGAATTCCGACTTAGAATGAAGAAAATAAGTATTGGATGCTCACGAACGATAAATGAACGATCGAAAATGAACTAAAAGGTGAATTCCGAGTTAACGGATTCAAATTTGTAAAAATCTTGCATGAACACTTAGAGTATGTAATTTATAAGCTAATAGATTTTTAATGAGCCAATTCAGATGTAAAACGAATAAGTTATGAGCCCGGGAAGTTCATCAAAAATTTAAACTGTCAAAGCCAATTGAGGCTCAGTGGAGGCGCCACAGCGCCAACCCCAGTTATAAACATCGCGTCGCAGTGCCAGGAATAAGGGAATGAGTTACGGAAGAGTGGCACCGTAGCGCCACTGGTAAGCTTATATCCCGCGCCGCAGCGCCGTGTACAGTACGAGTAATCACTAAAGAGTGGCGCCGCAACGCCACTTATACATTGTAGTCTCATGTGCACAAAGACCGAGAGATGAGGATTTGCCATCAGAAATGGCGCCATAGTGGCCATCAAGCAAAAGGAGGCCGCAAAAAGAACAATGACGAGGAGAAATTGTTGATCAAGTTAAGTTTAGTAATCCCAACTGATTAGAAATGAGTAGTAGAGTATGTATGTACTTAATATACATAGTAAGACCAATCTAGAATCACTTATCTAGTGATGACATTAGTAACGTGAGTATGGTTTAATAGAGAGTAAGCAAAGAACGCGAGATATACGAAGTAAGATGTATTCGAGATTTGGTAATTAACCAATAACGAATAAGTCTCGATTAGTAACGTAAGACGTTAACAAGCTGTAATGAAGGGGTAGTAAGTCGAATTGCCATTATTAATGAAATAAATTTAATTAAGACATAGAAGAGAAAGAATTTGGTAATAACAATGTGATTAGATTGTTTGATAACTAATTACAGTGTGTTATGTGAATATATCATATAGATACTGTAAAGACTGAGAACTGTTGAATATTATATTTGAAGACGCTTGAAGGCAAGTTTTCTTAACGCTTGTCTATCCTTCGTGTTAATCAAGTTTTATGTGATTAATGTTCTAAGATGCATGAATTGTTTTACGAAAGGGTCGATGCCAGTTTTAACTCGACTAGACTATTCTTAAGAGTTAGATTGATTTGTTTACAAGTCTTTCTATATATAAATGATAACGCTATCCTATGCCAAATATTTGGTACGAATTCAAAGTTAAGTTTGTCTATGAACAAACAAAAGTATTTTTCATCGTTTATTCGATGGGCACGCGAGGTTGCCAAAACTTAAATATAAATACGTTTAACGGATGAATGTTGATCAACATAGAGTACTATAGGCTGATCACCTAAAAGTGCTCGTAAGAAATGTCAGATGTACGACCTTAGTGTCGGGATGTCCTTTTCATGTATGAAAACGAAAAGAGTATGTTCATGGTCTTTCGACCGGTTCAGAATTCCTAAGATATTATATATACTTTGGAATTGTTGTTATGAAATGAGAAGTGTTAGTCAATGTTTCAAAGTACTTCATAACTATTTGTTCAGTTATGGAAGATAATCATATAATTCTCGATGTGGTATTGATATTATCCTTTGCTAGACTTGCTGAGCTAGTTATGCTCACTTATTGCTTGAATTATATAATTGCAGCTAAGGCCGAACGAACTGAGTGTTCTAAGAGAGATAAAGGTAAGGCAAAGATGGATAGTTAATTATCCTGTAATAGACTAGTGTGTTTGTATGTATTATACTTATGAACAACAAATGATGCATTCGGTTTATAAACCTGGGAAAGGATTTACTATGATTGTAATAAGAATATAGTTAATACATTCATTGTGTTGTGATTTCAATGGAATGAATGTATGATTATGAGTACCGTGTAGCACCATCTGTAGGGTTGGAAGTTACCCGAATTTGGGGGTGTCACATGTTGGTATCAAAGCATTAGGTTATAAAACTTAAGGGGGGGAAGAACCTTAGGCTAATAAACTCGTTAAGGAAGGAAAAGTCCGAAGGAAGTAAACTCGAGTCGAATGAGTTAATAAGGTATTGAGGAAACTCAGTACCAAAAGATTTAAAAGATGGAAATTAACCCTAAATAAATGTGATTTGTGCTTATATTATTGTGTATTATGTACTAATCAACATGTTATGTGTTATTGTAGATGTCGATCGATAACTTGATGTATAGAGATATACACGTGGTGAGCGAAGAGTCTGTGAACAGAGTAGCGCCTAACCTATGCCAGTGGCGGAGGCACCATTAGTCATTCTGGAAGATTCAGAGCCAGAGGATTACATTTCTGAGGAGGATTACTCTGAGGAAACTATGGATCTAGCATCATACCTTGATATGATGATAGATGTGGAGGAGGATATGGAGGTAACATCGATTAATACAGTGGTACCTACTCAAGAGTCAACACCTCCAGATGCAATGAGAGCATTGTATCTGGCAGTGCTTGACAGGAATGTGCAACTGCATACAGTTGTGCAAAACCAGAATGAAGAGATTAGTGCTCTTTATGAAGCAAAGGAGTCTGGAGAAGCAGATTTTGAGTCAGAGCACGATGAAAGGTGCTTATGATAGATAAGGCTATGGACTATAAGGAAGAGGCCGTAGAGCTTCGTAAGAAACTGGTTGAGAAAGACCAAAAGATAGCACGAATGTCTTACATCCACAACAGTGCTCATGAGGATTTCAAGATGAAAATCGCTTGTTATTCCATTGAGTCAGGGCAGACTCGACAAACTATTAGTCGAGATATTGTTTTGATTCTAGCGAATCAGAAACATGAGAATACCGTATGGCAATGTT
Source organism: Panax quinquefolius (assembly GCA_020205615.1). NCBI lineage: Eukaryota > Viridiplantae > Streptophyta > Magnoliopsida > Apiales > Araliaceae > Panax > Panax quinquefolius. The sequence continues at coordinate 244,570 of JAINUW010000387.1, read as the reverse complement.
AGTAGATCGGTAGATCTTTTTGTATATGTGTAGTGACGTAAAACCCTCTTTTGTATAATTAAATGGTAGTCTTTTTGTAAATCCCAATTTTTGTAGAAGTCAATCGCGAGATAGTAATGTAATAGCTTTTGTCTATGGAAGCAAATTGTAAATAGTTTTGACTATGAAGAAACATATTAATATAATGAAGTTTTTATTAAATGTGCTTGTTGTGGTATGAGTTATCATTGGGGAAAGATAACTAAGTAAGTAAATAGATAATAATGAAACTTTATTTATTTAATTAGAATAAGGCCGCCAAGAAGAAGACAACGTAATCACGAGGCTGAGTCACATAATGATAACCAAGGGTGTCCAAATAACCCTATGCAAGAGTTCGTTAATTTATTAACGGCTGTATTTAACCAAACCGGGGGTAGAGCACCCGCGGGACCTAGGGTAGCCAGGATGACTACCTTTAAAGAATTTAAAAGCGTTGGTCCGCTTGAGTTCAAAGGAACGACGGACCCAATAGAGGCCCAGACATGGGTGAAAGAAATAGAGAAGGCGTTTGTTATTACAAACGTAGGTGAGGCACAAAAGACTTCTTTTGTGACTTATATGATGAAAGGGGAAGCCAACTTTTGGTGGGAGGCTCACCAGAGTGGGGCTAGAACTGAGGCGGTTACATGGGACCAGTTCAAAAAGGTATTCTTCGAAAACAACTTTCCTACTAGCATGTAAGGTAGGATGGAGATTAAGTTCCTAGAACTTAAGCAAGGGGACATGATGGTTCCCCAGTACGCAGCCAAATTCAATGAATTGATAAGGTTTGTTCAACACCAAGTGGTCACTAAAGAGAGGAAGGCTCGTAGGTTTGAGCAGGGCTTGAAACCCTAGCTTTATAGTAGGATTTTTGTGTTCCAGAGTGCTTTCTATGGGACCATTCTTGAAAAGGCGATTATAGCAGAAGGTGGTAGTGAGGCGTTGACCTAATACCACAAGGAAAGAAAGAATAAGAGTAAGGGAGAGGGAGGAACCAAGGCAGAGGTTGCCAGTGGTAGTGGCAGTATGCCAAAAAGGAAGATTTTTAACTCCGGGAATACTGGGGTGAAGCAAGGGGATCCTAAACGTAGGATGGAGGCATGCAAGACATGCAGAAAGACTCATCAGGGAGTCTGTCTGAAGGGAAAGTCAGTTTGTTATAACTGTGGGCAGGAGGGACATTTATCACCCAACTGTCCTAATCCTAAGAAAAACCATGGTTGTTTTGTTTGTGGGTCCATGGACCACATGGAAAGAAATTGCCAGAAGAAGGGGTCAGAGGGTAGTAAGGGTTTTGGTAGTGGTAAGTTAGCCATTACTGGACCAACACCATCGGCTGGTAGACCCTCAGCCCGTACTTTTAATATGACTGTCCAAGATGTGGTTGCATCAGCGGATGTAATATTAGGTATCATTCCAGTCAATGAAATAAATGCTTATGTTTTATTTGACTCGGGTGCTACTTGTTCTTTTATAGCATGTGAATTTGCTAAGCAATTAGGTTTAATTCTTGAAAAGTTAGAAATACCTTTAGACGTTAAGGAAGCAAATGAAGAGATAATTCCCATTAAACATATTTATTGGGATTGTTGCGTAGATATTAGAGGTAATAAGTTATCGGTAGATTTGTTACCGATAAGGTTGAAATAATTCTATGTAATTCTTGGTATGGATTGGTTGATTAACCATAAGGCTATAATAGATTTCCATAGGAAAAGTGTGAACCTTTGGCTTTCTAAGAAAACCAAGGTAGTGTTCTTTGGTAGTAAATCACCGAGACGCTCTTGTTGTCTAACGATGACACAAGCTAGGAAGATGTTGAGGAAGGGGTGTATAGGATATCTGTGCCATATTGTGGATACCCAAAGAGTGGGAGCATCATTAGAACAAATACCTATAGTGCAAGAATTCGCGGATGTATTTCCAGCTGAGTTACCGGGTCTTCCGTCGAATAGGGAGATCGAGTTTGTGATTGATCTGTTACCGGGTACGGCACCAACTTTAAGGGCACCATATATGATGGCGCCAGTTGAGATGAAGGAGTCAATGGTTCAACTACAGGAACTATTAGATAGGAAGTACATTCAATCGAGTGTGTCTCCTTGGGGAGCATCGATATTGTTTTTAAAGAAGAATGATGGGTCGTTAAGACTTTGTATCGACTATTAAGAGTGAACAAGTTAACGATTAAGAATAAATACCCACTGCCCAAGATCGATGATCTATTTGATCAGTTAAAAGGGAAAAGTATTTTTCTAAGATAGATTTCCGTACGGGGTATCACCAGTTAAAAGTGAGGAAGGAGGATGTACCTAAGATGATGTTCAGGATTCGTTATGGTAATTACGAGTTTCTGGTGATGTCACTTGGGTTGACTAATGCGCCAGCCGCATTCATGGATATGATGAACAGAGTGTTCAAATAGTATTTGGACAAGTTCATTGTAGTGTTCATTGATGATATTCTAGTCTATTCTAAGATGCCAGAAGATCACGATGAACATTTAAGGATAGTGTTAGAAACACTACGGAAGGAGAAGTTGTATGCAAAATTCACAAAGTCTGAGTTTTGGCTTGAACGAGTGTAGTTTCTAGGGCATGTTATTGATAAAGATGGCATTTTCGTGGATCCAGCGAAGGTAGAAACAGTTAATGAGTGGGAGCAACCGAAAATGCCAACTGAAGTTAGGAGTTTTCTGGGGTTAGTGGGATACTATAGAAGGTTCATCTAAGACTTTTCTAAAATAGCTACTCCGCTGACGAATTTGACGAGGAAGTCGGTGAAGTATATATGGACTAGAAAGTGTGAGAATAGTTTTCAGGAACTAAAGAAGAGGTTAAGTGAGGCACCTGTATTGTCTTTGCCAGATGATACATGGAATTTTGTAGTGTATAGCGATGCTTCACATAGGGGACTGGGTTGCGTGCTCATGCAACATGGCAAGGTCATTGCGTATGCATCACGTCAGTTAAATGATTATGAGAAGGTCTATCCTACTCATGACCTAGAATTGGCAGCTATAGTTTTTTCCTTAAAAATATGGAGACATTATTTATACAGGGAGAAGTGTGAAATATATCTTCACACAGAAGGTGTTGAATATGAAGCAGAGAAGGTGGTTAGAACTGATAAAAGATTATGGTTGTGATATTTTATATCATCCGGGGAAAGCAAATATAGTAGTCGATGCGCTAAGTAGGAAGGGTAAAGAAAAGCTGTCAATGTTAACGACTTAGAATGATTTAGTAACAGAGATGGCGAGAATGGAGTTAGAAGTTAAATTACCCGATGAAGCAGTAGAAATGTTATTCTCAATGGAGACTCAACCGACCATAGTGGAACGTGTTAAGGAAGTGCAATTAAGCAACGAGGAATGTGAACGAATGAAGAAGAGAATGGAAGATGAAGAGAAGACTAAGTATAACCTCGACAAGGAGGGATTTCTTCGTTTTGAAGGAAGAATTTGGGTTCCAAATAATTCTGAATTAAAAGAGGAGATAATGAGTGAGGCCCATAGTTTGAGGTACTGGATACATCCCGGTAGTACGAAGATGTATCAAGACCTTCGTAAGAACTTTTGGTGGCCAAACATGAAAAGGGAGATAGCAGAATATGTTAGTAAGTGCTTAACTTGTCAAAAATTTAAGGCTAAACACCAATGACCTAGTGGGTTATTGCAATCATTAGAAATTCCAGAGTGGAAATTGGAGCATATCACAATGGATTTCGTGGTGGGACTTCCAATAACAAGGAAATGATACGATGCTATTTGGGTAATAGTGGATCGATTAACAAAATTGACTCACTTTCTACCAATAGGAGTTTGGTATAACCTAGAATAATTAGCTAAACTGTATGTCAAAGAAATTATTCAAAGACATGGAGTACCTGTGTCGATTGTGCCAGATCGTGATCCACGATTCACGTCGAACTTTTGGAGGAGTTGCAAGAGAAAATGGAAATGCAGTTGAGATTGAGTACGACATATCATCCTCAAATGGATGGACAAAGTGAACGGACAATTCAAACGCTTGAAGATATGTTAAGATCTTGCGTTATGGAAATCAAAGGGAGTTGGGATGAATATCTACCTTTGGTAGAATTCCTGTACAATAATAGTTTTCATGCTAGTATAGGCATGCCGCCTTACAAAGCGTTGTATGGGAGGAAGTACAGAACTCCACTGTGTTGGGATGAAGTAGGTGAACATCGGATGTTGGGACCTGAGATGGTACAACAAACGGCGGACATGGTAAAGTTAATACGTACATGATTGGTAGCGGCTCAAGATAGGCAGAAGAAGTATGTTGATACTCATCGAGAGAAGAGGGAATTTGAAGTAGGTTCATATGTATTTCTGAAAGTATCGCCTTTGAAAGGGAAGATACGTTTTGGGAAGAAAGGAAAGTTAAGTCCAAGGTTTATAGGACCTTTTGAAATTTTAAGAAGGGTAGGAGAGGTAGCTTATGAAGTAGCTCTAACTCCAGAAATGGAACATATACACAATGTGTTTCACATGTCTGTGTTGCGTCCTTATAAACCAGACTATAAACACGTAATAGAGTATGAATCTATTCAGATAGAAAAAGACTTAATGTATGAAGAACTTCCAATTCAAATTATTGATAGAAAGGAACAAGTCTTAAGAAATAAGATAATACCTTCGGTGAAGGTGATTTGGAGGAACCACAATGCTGAAGAAGCAACGTGGGAACTCGAAAGTAAAATGAAGGAAAATTTTTCTTATTTGTTTATGTAATTATAGCGAGATTCTGGGGACAAAATCCTTATAAGGGAGGAGAATGTAACTCCAGAGAAAATCGAATTTATATGAGAATTTAATTTTTATTTGATTATGTGAATTAAATGAATTTAATTGATTATTTATGTGAGTAAGCTAATTGAAGGTCGTTCTATGACCTTGAATTTACGGATGTGGTTAGGATTCTGGCTATGTGCTAGAATTAATTATTTTGAATTTCCAAGAAGAAAATAAAAGTTTTCCGAGAAATTTTTGTAAAAACACTATTCATCCATTTGAGCTCAGGAATTAAGTTTGAATTTCTGAGAAATGCGTAATGATAGAATACGACGATGAGATGGAATATCCAATAATATTTCAGTTATGGCAAACGAATTTTTCGCCTACGGACTTAAAACCTAAGGGTTAGGGAAAGCGATTTTTGAGAAAGAAATGAAGTGCTTATAATGATTAGGGTTATTATATGTACGATATTCGAGTATGATACTAGTTAGTATACGAGTATAGTATGAAGAATATTACAACGTATAATATGAACATCGTACGAATACTATACGAAGAGAATACATGAGTTATACGCATAGAATACGATTAGTTCTTAATGGACTTTGAGTTTAAGTACTTTGTATAATCTAATTATACTTGGATTGTATCAAGCCCAATGAATTGTGTAATCAAGCCCAAGTTAAGGCCCGATGTTAAGTTTAATCAAGCCAGATTCAAGAAACCAAACCGCGGATCAAACCAATGGGTCACTAGATGGGTAAAACCCATGGGGCAACCCATGGAGGGACCCACAAGGCAATGTGGTCCGGCTACTTGATGACCAAGTAAAGCAAATTTACTTGGTGAGGAAGAAAATGAATTGTAAGGAGGTAGGAAGAAAGACCATTTTCCCTCCATTTGAATTTCGTATAAATAGAAGTTTGGCTAGTTCATTTGATAGTTTACAAACATTAGCCAACATATATTGAGAGAGAGAAAGAGCTAAAAACAAGTAACCAGGCTACTTTGAAGCAAAACATACGAAGTTTTAGCAAGAACGCGAAGAACGAAAATGTAATATGTCGTAAACGTTAGTTTTTAATCTTTTCAATTTCTTTTTCGTAGAGAATCGTAGATTGGTGGAGTATGTCTCTTAAGGAGGCATAAAGATGGCTATTAATGATTAAAACATTGATAATTAATGTTTAAGTAGAAATCGTAAGGGTTTACGTAAGTTTAAACTGTAGAAACCGTTGAACGTTAACTTTGTTGTTGATGGACAAATTGAAAAATCATCATTGATAGGGTATATGCATCTTGCTTGGTTAGGATGCAGATGATGAATCAATGGAGTTATTCCATTTGATTTGGCATTTAGAACATGAGTAACAAAGTTATGGAGAATTTTATGGAATTAGACGTTAAACATCGAAAATGTACAAATCTTGGAGTAGTAGTCAAAATTTGTCGTGTGACTTGGAAACTTTGGTTTTCAATGTCAACACGTGAGATAGGGTATTCAAGAGTCGTGGACTCAAGAATCGTTGAATTCTGACTTAGAGCAAAGAAAATAAGTATTGAACGCTCACAAAGGATAAACGAACGCTCGATAATGAACTAAAAGGTGAATTCTGAGTTAACGGATTTGAATTTGTAAAAATCTTTCATGAACACTTAGAGTATGTAATTTTATGAGTTAATGACTTTTGAATAAGCCAATTCGGATGTAAAATGAATAAGTTATGAGCCCGGGAAGTTCGTCGAAAATTTAAACTGTCAAAGCCAACTGAGGCTTAGGGGGAGAAATGCAATATTGAACCCCATTATAAACATCATGCCAGCAAATACCAGGATAAGAGAATGAGTTATGGAAGAGTGGCGCCGCAACGCCACTGGTAAGCTTATATCCCGGGCCGCAGCGCCCCGTATAGTAAGAGTAGTCACTGAAGAGTGGCGTCGCAGCGCCACTCATACATAGAATTCTCATGCCGCAACGCCAAGACGATGGATTTACCACTGCAGACTGGTGCCGGAACACCACTGTTGTAAAGGATGGCCGCGCCGGAGCGCCGACAGTGAGAAATTGTTGATTAACTTAAGTTTAACAATCCCAACTAATTAGAAATGAATAGTAGAGTATATATGTACTTAATATACATAGTAAGACCAATTAGAATCACTTATCTAGTGATAACATTAGTAACGTGAGTATGGATTAATAGAGAGTAAGAAAAGAACGCGAGATAAATGAAGTAAGATGTATTTGAGATTTGGTAATTAACCAATAATGAATAAGTCTCGGTTAGTAAAGAAAGACGTTAACAAGCTGTAATGAAGGGGTAGTAAGTCGAATTGACATTATTAATGAAATAAATTAAATTAAGACATAGAAGAGAAAGAAGTTGGTAATAACAATATGATTAGATTGTTTGATAACTAATTATAGTGTGCTATGTGAATTTATCATGTAGATACTGTAAAGATTGAGAACTGTTGAATATTATATTTGAAGACGCTTGAAGGAAAGTTTTCTTAACGCTTGTCTAACCTTCGTGTTAATCAAGTTTTATGTGATTCATGTTCTATGATGCATGAATTATTTTACAAAAGGGTCGATGCCAGTTTTAACTCGACTTAACTATTCTTAAGAGTTAGATTAATTTGTTTACAAGTCTTTCTATATATAAATGATAACGCTATCCTATGCCAAATATTTGGTACGAATTCAAAGTTATATTTGTCTATGAACAAACAAAAGTATTTTTCATCGTTTATTCGATGGGCACGCGAGGTTGCCAAAACTTAAATATAAATACGTTTAACGGATGAATGTTGATCAACATAGAGTACTATAGGCTGATCACCTAAAAGTGCTTGTAAGAAATGTCGGATGTACAGCCTTAGTGCCGGGATGTCCTTTTTATGTATGAAAACGAAAAGAGTATGTTCATGGTCTTTCGACCGGTTCAGAATTCCTAAGATATTATATATACTTTGGAATTGTTGTTATAAAATGAGAAGTGCTAGTTAATGTTTCATAGTACTTCATAACTATTTGTTCAGTTATGGAAGATAATTATATAATGCTCGATGTGGTATTGATATTATCCTTTGATAGACTTGCTGAGCTAGTTATGCTCACTTCTTGTTTGAATTATATGATTGCAGCTAATGCCGAACGAACTGAGAGTTCTAAGAGAGATAAATGAAAGACTAAGATGTATAGTTAATTATCCTGTAATAGACTAATATGTTTGTATGCATTATACTTATGAACAACAAATGATGTGTTCGATTTATGAACCTGGGAAAGGATTTACTATGATTATAATAAGAATATAGTTAATACATTCATTGTGTTGTGATTTCAATGGAATGAATGTATGATTATGAGTACCGTGTAGCACCATCTATCGGGTTGGAAGATACCCAAATTTGGGGGCGTCACATACCAAATCTAATTATTATTTTTCTATATTTTGTCCAAACATATATACATATATTTCATACACAAAAAGATTTTTTCTATAATTTTTCAATTCCCTTTAGTATTTTTCAAAAAATTATTTTTAGTTCGTAGCTTAAGAAATTATCCCTATCATGCTTAACTCTAGAAATTCCCATCTCTTGAAATATTATTTTACGTTTTAACGTGAGACTCCAGTTAAAATTTCGTGGCCATCGGAGTTATAGAACTCCGGTTATAGCCATTTTCGTCGAAAAATCCTAAAAATTGAAATGGTCATAACTTGTTCATTTTAAGTCGGAATGAGCTCATTTTTGGACAGGAGCTACATTATGTCATATATTTTCATGTCCCAAAAGGGTGGAATTTATTTCATAAATTAAGTGACAGAAATAGCCCTTACAAATTCTGAAACAGTAGCTCTTTGGAAAAAATGAGTTTTTCGTACTCTGTTAAAAATAGTCCATACAGAAATCAACAACTCCTTCTCCAGAGATTACAGTTGCAGATGTTAGAAAACTCATTATATTATCATCCCAAAGTTTTCTAGAATTTTTGAATGTCAGAAAAATAACCAAACTACCCCTTGAAATGACTGGACCAAAACAGTGTGTTTCCCTTTATTGACAACAAAACTATTTTTGCTAAAACTGTCACTACAGACTGTGTACTCAACATTTTTGAGTGCTACCACTTTGGTTTAGTAGTTAAATTACATAATTAGCACCTCTCTTTGACGGATCACAAAAAGAAAGTGTAGATCAAAAACGGTGGAAATCCAAAGTACATAAAAATTTTATGGTTTATAAACTAGGAAAATTACTTTTCTTTTCTTTTGATTTCCTAACAAATAAACACCCAATATGGGTATATCTAAACATGAAACACTCATCAACAAGTATATACAAAGTTTTTGAGTTTAGAAACATAAATTTAAGTTATGATTTACAATAATCAAATAAAAAATTACATAAGCTAGTTTAAGGTTATACCTTTTACTTTTGAGCTTCCTTCTTCTTCTTCCTAAGTTTGATTATGGAGCTTTGATAGTTTACAAAACTCTCTCTCTTTTCCTTTAAGGGGCTACCGAAATAGCTTCTCTTCTCTCTCTCTCTATTTTGTTTCTTATGTTAGCTAAATGAAAGAGAAAGAAACAAGATAGCTTGTTATTAGATATATATTATAATTATCTCCACATGCACCTCTCTTTTTCTCCCACAAACCACCATCCATTTGGCCTTTTATCTCCCACATGTTAGTTAACATGAGTGGCTTAACAATATAATGACACATAAGGCATAAATGGGTAAAATATCTTTTGCAAAAATGTGGTTTAATTGATGACATGCTCCATCATTTTCCTCCTCACATTTTCATCCGGCCAAGTGGCCTTTATTTCACCAAGTCTTGCTTTGATTTTATTTCTTATTTAGTATGTCAAATGTCTAAAATACCCCCTCTTCAATTGGGCTAAGCTTGGGCTTTTAATTTAATTCTTTAGGCTATGAAAAATTATCATAGTCCAACACTTTTAATTTTATCCTACCCTAATCATTTAATTAGGGTTTTTATTTCTTTAATTTATATTTTAAATTCTTATTCATGTACACTTAATTTCTTAACCCAATTAGACTTGCTCTAATTAGGTTATAAAATTAATTAATTAGGATGCATAAAATAAATCTTTTAGCATTAGTATATATTTTAAATACCAATATTCTCTTATACCATAACCAGTAAGTTTTTAAATTTTTCATTCATAATATATAATTAGGTTACCTTCGTTTCTTTTATTTGTTTATATAAATAAACAAATATAAACCATCACATAATATTCATATTCACTTACTCACATATTCACAAAGTATTTATCATTATCACTCCTCTTGCTAAAATATATAGCACATCACTAAGTAATATATGTACATATACATATACACATTCGCTTTTATCCTTTAAATATCTCTTCACTTGAATTTTATTTCCTTAATAAATTTTCCACATTCATAATCTATTTCTTTCTTTTCAAAATTTCAATCATTCTCATAATTAATTCACATAAAGTTGAAGGTAATATAATACCTTATTCTTAACTTACTTCCAAATATAATTTCATTCTAGGTTTTGAATTTTATAACCCTTATTTTCTCAATTCTATTCAAATAGAAAACCATATAGGTTCTTCTTTAAAAATTTTAAATCATTCCTCTATTTCCACTCTAGGTTTTTTTCTTTAACCTTTAATTTAATCAATCAAAATCTTATGAATTTTTGGGATGTCACATTCTTCCCCCTTATAAGGATTCCGTCCCCGGACACCCTAGTCCTTTCATTCACCAAAACTAGGTTTTCATTATAACCTTTATCCAATCATATCAGATTCTACCCGTACGCAACGAGTTCATACTATTTCATACTTATCATCACATACTACCCAAAACATCACTCTAAAGAGTAAAAATTTTCATATTATTGTAGACACTCAAAATTTTTGTATTCTTGTTACTAACATTGCAGGAGGGCAGAATCGTCTTTCAAATATAACCCTGGAGGACAAACCAGTTCCTGTCCAGGAGACAATCCCGGGATACCCAGTTTTTTCATCTCGGAGACAACTCTGAGATACTCAGTTTCAGTCTCGGAGACAACCCCAGAAATTTCAGTTCCAACCTCAGAGATAACCTCGAGGAATGCAGTTTCAGTCCCGGAGACAACCCCGGGATACTCAGTTTTTTCATCTCGGAGACAATCCCTAGATACTTAGTTTAAGTCTCGAAGACAACATCAAAAATTTTAGTTCCAACCTCGGATACAACCCCGAGGAATGCAATTTCAGTTCCGGAGATAACCCCGGAATCCTCAGTTCCATCTCAAAGACAACCCCGAGATACTCAGTCCAGTCCCAGAGATAACCCCGGGAATTTCAGTTCCAACCTCAGAGACAACCTCGAGGAATGCACCTACAACAGCCTAATCTCAGAGATAACCCTTAGCAACGATGGCTAAATCAACCCAAATTGGAGATAATCCCGGTGAGGGGCAAAATCATTATTTTGCCACCTCGATCCCACATTCACGCCGTCTCAACAACATTTCATCCCACATTCTACACAAAAGTGTCCTATAAGAACCATAGCTTAAGTCCCGAATGACTACTACACAAGACAACACACCGGATAGAATTTGAAGACCTGGGCATGATCCCATCTTCCCGACTTCGTACAACCTCTTATCTCATGCCATTGTGTAGCTTTCGACAACAGCATTCTGAAAAGGTATTATATGCCTCAATCGGATGCCCAGATCAAAAGTGAAGGTTCAAGCGGACAACGAGTTGCATGCGTGCACGTACATCAAGACGGCGGGGCCCATGGTGCCCGGGGGAACCCCAGGTAGTTAAAGGTGGATCTGTGGTTACCGTAGGTACACCCGCGGCTCCCCCTCTATAAATAGAGGGCTTGGGGTGGCCATTTTAAGAAGAGAAAAGGCGAGGAAGCCCTGTCTATTTTGCTTTGTATACACTATAAACTGAGTGATTTCTCTTTCCAAACACTTGTGAGCTTGTGCTTTGCTATATTTTACTGGTAGAAACTGAGTGTTCATTCATTTAAAGCTATTTGAAGTCTTCTTGGCAGCCCACTGTAAGACTTCTTACATTTCTTATAGCCTTTCTCCACCATCATTCACACACAATTATTCACGTTGAGAGTCGTGCTGTGTCCATATAATCGGACTTCATTCCGTATCTATATATATATATATATATATATATAAGCAGTAAACGCACCAGATATATATCGATCCAGACTTAGTTCATTGATTCGAGGATATATATATATATATATATATATATATATATATATGTGTGTGTGTGACGCCCCCAAAATAGGTATACATCACCAATCTTGGGTCGCCAAATACATGGTACAGGATACAAATACAACTTAATTATACAACTGTCGTGTACAATACGAAAAAACATAAGTTGATAGTTTTAACACGAATATTGTCTTCTAGACAATATCCATACTCAATGGAGTTCTCATTACAATTATTATCACACTATTTCATAGAATAGTAAGGACTACTATAGTCACTTATCCTGGAACATCATTCCATTCCCTGACTCGTCCCAACTATATTCTCATTTCCTGAAGAGAACAATGAAAGAAAAGGGTGAGCTCAACTAGCCCATTAAGAAATATTATGACTAACATAATGCAAAATAAATTATCGTTAGCCTTCAACAGTGTTATGATAAAATACAATAAACATCAAGTTTAACTGCAACGGAACAAGCAATCCATTAGAAGAGTCAAGTAGAGCATGATATCTACTATTTTCTATGATTTAAAAGTTTACCATCAACTTTATTGCTAAGACTTAGCTTAATAAATAATCCACATCACTGAATTATACATGCACTACAGGCCAAGGATATTCGTTTTTTCACCAATGGTAATGATCATGCCAAACAACAATTCATCTTTGCACCCTCGGTCGAAGAGAACACATGGTTATGATCATACCAACATCTGTCCATCAATGCACTACGAGCCAGTGAGGACTTTTACCACATCATTTGTAACATTACGGGTCATGATTATACCGAATAATCCCAGGTCATAATAATACCAATCAACAGTCCATCTATGCATTATGGCCAAAGATGACTTTCATCGCAATATAAGCATGGGGATGATGACAACGGTATAAGAATTCAATTAAATGAAAGTAAGGATAAATTTTAAAGATTTATAATTTAATTTATCCAGAATTCATTAATATCCAAATTGTCAAGATGATACTGTTTCGTGGAGTAAAATTCAAGAATAATATTGTATCAAAAATGATTTGGACCGATAAGAAATCAATTTTTGTCATGAATAGTACTCCGAGTGAATAGTACCTGAGTGAATAAGACTTCGAGAATAGTACTTTTTGAATAGTACCTCATGAATAGTACTTCATGAATAGTATCCCGTGAATAGTATTTCGTGAATAGTACCATATTTATGAATAGTATCCATAAATAGTACTCTGTGAATAGTACTGTACGTATAAATAGTGTCGTATAAATGAATAGTACCCATGAATAGTACTCCGGCATGAAAAACTTAAAATTTAACAAGAATGTTCAGAAAAATATCCCTATGAAATGATACTAGATGAAGCACAAATTTCAAGGATATTCTACTAATTTCACGGAGTATAAAAGCAATACTTTAACAAAATGAGTGTAGAAGTAGGAATACAAAACGAAATAATATTACTCACATACTACATAGTATGGAAGAAAATATTATTTCATACGAATATTGAACAAAAATAATATCCCTTACGAATACGAAAGAAATAATACCCCTTACCTTAGTAGAAGGTTGAATACTGCAATAGTAAAGTAGCAGAATACTCTTCTTCTTTACCTCTATAGCTTCTCTCTTTATAATTGCTCTTGTGAGTATTAGTGAATTGGTGATAATGAAAGAAGAATGAGCTTCTATTTATAGGAAAACATAGTTTCAATAATTGCATGTTTTGGGGCTCGAATTATTACAGTATAGTACCTTCATCTTTTCCTTCATTTTTAATTTAGTCCTACAAGTATTATCAAACTTGCACCACCTCCCCTAATAGTACATCATGTGAATCAATAGTTTCATTCATGTGAACAAATAGTTATATGCATGTGAACTAATAGCAATTAATTGTTCATTTATCTGATTAATTACCCGTTTGGTTAATTTAACATTCAAAAATCAACTATTATCGAAATAAATGTCGATTTTCACTAACACTAATAATCCCAACACAATGAAAATATTTTTCTCAAAAATTTAATCTTTGAAAATTTTGAAGTTTGTCATTTTACGAAAAAGTCAACTGTTGACTTTTTGACCAAAAAGTCAACCCCGTCAAATTTTGTATTTATAGTCTATTTATACTAATTTCATCGACCCGGACTCAAATATCTCGTCCGCATCTCCAAATTCAACTCTGAACTCAAATTCATTTTTTAATAACATTCATCATTAATATAATAACTCACAATATTAACAACCAGATCATTACCGTGAAAGAGGGGGCTTTTCGATAAAGATTTCTCCTCATTGGCGCGCAATTAGATGACCAAACCCCTTTCCTCGACAGAACTTTCTAGACATTGTCAATAATGCAAATATTAATATGAATAACTTTTCATCTCAATTATCGATTTAATAATATAAAATTTTGTGATAATAATTGAATCAATAACGTGAGATACTATGCAGCAATTACTATGGCAATAATTGAATAAAACTAAGTGACTTCTCACATAAACATCAATAATCAATACCGTCTGCTACTATGCAACCACATGTATTATTGTACTTTTATCACCGATTATTTTATGAAAACTTTGTTACTTTAAATTTTTTTCACATATCACTCTTAATTTTAACCTTTTATCAATTTAACCATTTACTAAATAGAATAATAATTATAAGAAAATTGAATACTTTCATTTCATAAAATTTGGGGCCTTACAACCTCCACTCCTTTTGAAATTTTGCCCTCGAAATTTACGTACCTAGTTGTTCGAAGAGATGAGAATATCTTGCTTTCTTTTCAGATTGTACCTTCCCGGTTATTTCCTCTGTATCATGATTTTCTCATTGCTCATCTCCTGTATTTCAGATCATACTAGAATACATCTTCAAAACAAAGGTCAATTGACATACCACATATTATCCCTATATTCTGACCGACCAGTTAAATAATAAATAAACTTAGGTAGGTCATACTAGCGAAAGATTTACCCGTCTCTCCCCTCCTAGTTCTAGTCTCATATTTCAGCCATGGATCATATCCCTAAGCTTTGATACCAACTGTGACCCGCATCTAAGACTTGGATAGCACCTCACAATGATACCTATCAACTTGCCACTGTTACTCACGGCGTCCCCTATGGAAAGTCTGGCTTCGTTGCATCCCAAGACTTGGAAGTCACCAGATAAAGGCAATAACATCCCTAAATCTGGGTCCCAAATCACCACAGATCTGGTATACTATTTCTATAACTATTGTGGAAGATATAAACATAAATTGTTTATACATTAAACTTTATACACTATTCCCCAAGGTCGAGTAACCTTAACTTATACACAATTCATAAACTATCTAACATTTAACATTATTATCATAATATACTATTACAATTTAGCTGCACACATAGTCCCAAGCTGAACTTGGCTTTATCCTTTCCTGTATCTGAACGTATTCGCCTTATCTGCAATATTTATCATGATATAGTAAGGGTGAGCATAAGTTTGCCCAGAAAGTATAAGTTTATTTTAGGATATATCATGATTGAAAGAATTTAAATAATAAGCTGGCTATAATTTTACAATATAGTTGTGAATTAGCATGAACAAACTTTTATAACTAAACGAGCATTGAACATGAACAAATATATCTGGACCAAATGGTAATGAAGGTGATCAGCCTTTCATACCTGATGAATACATGCAATATGCACAGAGTGCAATTAAACAATTCATAGACATGTGAATCAACAATGATTAACCACAAGTATATTTGAATGAAACAACTCGAGGTCGAGTTAAGAAAAACTTGCACAATAAATAAGTATATATAAGAAACTTGCCTGTTCGATCAATTACTGTTACGCAATTTATTAAGCTTTGACTGAAGACCTACTATATAAATAATATCGATATACAAACTAGAATAATATCATCACAGTATAATACTATTATATATGATCATAGAATAACCTAAACATATAACACATAATCCTATCAATCCACAAACTACCTAAGACTCAGTATCAAGTCAAACTATTTCAGTCTGAGTCGAAACCAACACAAATCTGACATTCCGACGGTCTAGTCGGATAAATCTCGAGTCTAAAATCACTAAGACTCCTAAGCTGGTTCATAGATATTTTAGATAATTTATTATCAGTAAAAATATTTTTCATAAGCTCGTAATAATTTTCAAGTAATTATTACAATTTATCATAATTTTTCAATCACTTATATCGTATTTATATAATATAAATACCACATTATTCTCTTATCATTTATATTTATTTAATATTATATATTAATAAAAATCATAACATAATATTATAATATATCAAAGTATTTTTATTACCTTAAAATCATATTTATATGATTTTTAAACAATTAAATTCATTATCCGATAATTGCTATTAATATTAAAATACTAATATTTTCATGAAAAATATCAAAAGTTATATTTTATAACTTAAAATATTTTTATAACACTTAAATCATTTTTATATGATTTTTAAAACGTTAATTCTATTTTCCCATAATTTATTTAATATATTTATTAAATAAATTAATTACTATTATTATTAATTAAGTAGTGAAATTCATCACATAATATTAAAAATAACATAAATTTTTTCTTATACCATCATATATTTTTAAATGATTTTTCGTATTAAAATCATTTTTAAATAATTTATTTAATATTATAATTAAATAAATTAAATGCCATTAATATTCCAAAAATTTTAAATATTTATGAAATATATTCAAAATTATTAAAAACTAATTTTCGGACTTTAAAATAATTTTTTGTAATTTATTATGTATTTTTAATAATTAAAAACTAATTTTCTCTAATTATTTACTAGAAATAATTAATTTTCGTAATTAAGTGTCGCTAAAGGTGGCTATAGTGACAAAACCGTGGCTAAATGTGTTCTTCATATTCTTGAGCCAAAACCCAGAAATTCTTGTCAGTGTTCAAGGTAGGTAGTTTGACTGCATGCAAATCTTTGATCCTATGGTTTCTGGGTTTGCAATTACGTTAATATTGTAGTACTGATGTAGTACTACAACTATAAACAAGTTCCAAGGCAAAATCATTACATACTAGCAAGATCCGAGCTTCAGAAAAACATGTCAGAGCTGTTCTTCATTTCTAGGTTTTCCAGAAATGAAGAACAGTTGCAGGGTACCACTTTTGATGCTCTATAACTTTGATTCTAGGACTTGTTTGTGTGATCTAAGAGTTCACACATGAAGTATACATGTCAGGCTACAACAACATATTACAAAATCAACATAACAACATCACCATCGTAAGATCTGAACCAGTCAAACTAGGTCAGAAAAACTGTTCTTGAACAGTTGGTCAACCTAAGTTTGACCATCACTAAATTCGTTTCTGTTAGGTATCTGGGTAATCTTGAGGCATTAATATGTAGTATATATATCAGTCTATAAGATCACAATAACAAGATGGCCAAACGAACAAAAATTAGTAAGATCCGAGGCCACAAAAATGTTGTCAGACCCATTTTGGGTTTCTGGGCTGCCTAGAACCCAGATGGTCATGGTCGGTCAACGCAGTTTGACTACTTATAACTTTCAATCCACACAAGATCTGGGCTTGATTCAAGTTCCAGATCCAAGACCGTATAACATACAACAAGTACAAACCTTTAAAACACTAAAAACATTAACAGAGACAGATCTAGGAGACCTGACATTTGACTGTCAGACACCATTTTTCAACTTTTCGATTTTTTTTGAAATCTTTAAATTCGTGCATCTAGATGTTATAGATCCTTAATCTAACAATCCAGATCACTTATTAACACCCTCTAACACAACTTTAAACAACAAATCATAACATTAACAAAAATCTTTAAGGATTTCCAAAAATTAGGGTTTATACCTCTTTAGGCTAAAATCTTGAATCTGATCCTTTGAAGTCTGATCATGAAGAGTTAAGTGTTGATATGGAATTAACTTTTCATTCACTTTCACTCCCATAACTCAAATTTAGAGAGAGAAAAAGGGTTGGCTAACTTGTTAAGTAAAGTAAATGACTTTACTTATATTTTTAAGTTTTGATAAATGATTCAATGTACTAGGTTGATATAGCTGCTTATATGAGAGAGATATATGGTACATGAAAGTCTTATAGTTGTTCACCAACTTATATATTGGCTAGATCTACACTCCAACTAATAAAGAATGCCAAAAGGTTAATTGGACATTTGATTTATAATTTTAAGGGTAAATTGGTAACTTGTGCAAACCCTTAGGGTTAAAACCTAAGGTTTTACAAATTCAATATTCTAGGATTTCCGACTTAGGTTTTCAAAATAGAAAATTAATATTTCTAAATTATAATTAGGATTCTATAATTATATTAAGATTTCCTAATCATAAATTCAAGTTTGCTAATTAGGATTTAATATTTCCTAATAAAAATTAAAATTACCTAATTACCAATTAGGGTTTCAAATGTACAAATTAAGGTTTCTAATAATTAGAGTTTTTAAATTATAATTAGGATTTCCTAATTAGATTAGGGTTTGCTAATTACTTAGAGATGAACATTAGGATAAATGTTTCATAATTAACATAAAACTTTCTTAATTAACAATTAGGGTTCCTAATTTTGCAATTAGGGTTTTTAATTCTACAAATTAGGGTTTTCTAACTATTTTGTTAGGTTTTACCCTAATTAAGTTTATTATTAATACACTTAAGCCATTAAGTTCCCAATTTAGGGTTTCTAACTTCTGAATTAGGGTTTCAAATTCCCGAAACTGAAATTAGGGTTTTTAGAACTAGTTTCTAGGGTTTCTTATCAGTCATTAGGGGTTTCTAACTGAACGTCGATATTAGAAAATAATATTAAGGTTTGACACTGATAAAATTTATCTGGTCAACCCTTGACCCTTGACCACATTCTGAACACATACATGACGATACACACAGAACATATACACTTATACACTTAATCCTGAATAATTCACCTCAAAAAAATTTTAAATCCATAAAATTTCTTTCTAGAAATGTCAAATCCATTCACTTATTTTCTTTCTAGGTTCTAATATTGAACCTTAAATCAATCAATTATGATTTTAAAATTTTTCTAATTTCTCGGGTTGTCACAAAGGCTCGGGGCTCTTTTCTATGGCTTTTATATCAACTGTGACGCCCCCAAAATAGGTATACATCACCCATCTTGGGTCGCCAAATACATGGTACAGAATACAAATACAACTTAATTATACAACTATCATGTACAATACGATAAAACATAAGCTGAGATTTTTAATATGAATATTGTCTTCTAGACAATATCCACACTCAATGGAGTCCTTATTACAATTATTATCACACTATTTCATAGAATAGTGAGGACTACTATAGCCACTTATCATGGACCATCACTCCATTCCCCGACTCGTCCCAGCTATATTCTCATTTCCTGAAGAGAACAATAAAAGAAAAAGGTGAGCTCAACTAGCCCACTAAGAAATATTATGACTAAGATAATGCAAAATAAATTATCGTTAACCTTCAACAGTGTTAAACTGATAAAATACAATAAACATCAAGTTTAACTGTAGCGGAACAAGCAATCCATTAGAAGAGTCAAGTAGAGCATGATATCTACTATCTTCTATGATTTAAAAATTTACCATCAACTTTATTGCTGAGACTCAGCTTAATAAATAATCCACATTACTGAATTATCCATGCACTACAGGCCAAGGATATTCATTAGTATCACGACCACGAATTATCCATGCACTACAGGCCAATGATATTTGTGTTTTCACCAATGGTCATGATCATGCCAAACAACAATTCATCTTTGCACCCTTGGCCGAAGAGAACGCATGGTTATGATCATACCAACATCTGTCCATCAATGCACTACGGGCCAATGAGGACTTTTATCACATCATTTGTAACATTACGGGTCATGATTATACCAAATAATCCCTGGTCATAATCATACCAATCAACAGTCCATCTATGCACTACGGCCAAAGATGACTTTCATCACAATATGAGCATGAGGATGATGACAATGATATAAGAATTCAATTAAATGAAAGCAAGGATAAATTTTAAAGATTTATAATTTAATTTATCCAGAATTCAATAATATCTAAATTGTCAACATGATACTGTTTTATGGAGCAAAATTACAGAATAATATTGTATCAAAAATGATTTGGACAAACAAGAAATCAATTTTTGTCATGAATAGTACTCCAGGTGAATAGTACCCAAGTGAATAGTACCCCGTGAATAGTACTTTGGGAATAGTACTTTGTGAATAGTAATTTGTGAATAGTAATTCATGAATAGTACCCCGTGAATAGTAATTCATTAATAGTACCGTATTTATGAATAGTACATGCCAACGTCGGGATTTTTATTTGTCCCTTTTCGTTTCTTGTTCTTTGGTGTTCTCATGTTATGTGAGATTTATTTAAAAAAACAAGTGAAAAAGATCCGACATGTGTAATGTCGACGATTTGACTGTAAGAGTCGTCAGTTTGTGTTTTTAACTGGTTGCACCAACGCAACCGAGAAAAGGTTTGCACATTGACCCAGTGATGTGACACTGCTAAACGGGTCTGTGAAACCGAGATTTATTTAGGTTCGGTGGTTTGATTATGCGGAGGAATGGTGTTAGGCACCCCCGACATCCGTCTTGCCACGATGACCGCCATTTTTTAAGAAACTGTTATATGAATGTATGTGTGTGTGTGTGTGGATCAATGTGCAATTTATTTAGAAGTAGTGCGAGGCCTCGATCGCACCTATATACAAAGGGTTTGAATTTGTATGAAAAATTTAGTTTTAAACATGATATAGCAATGAAGTTTTGTTCAAACCCTGTGCTCAATAGTAATTGAGACCTTTTCATACTTCCATTTTAATATTAAATGTTCGGCTGGTTTGCATTTATTTTCGAGATACGAGGCATCTTCGAGAAAATAATATACAGCGATGCCAAACTCCTCATGGGCATGATAACCATCTAAGGAAATTCAGACAGCGTAAATAATGTACATGATGCTTACATCTGAAAATGTCCATCACGGGAACCGAATCTAGATTCAGTAGACTGAATCTGTGATCACATGATTCCTAGGCTCACATGATACCGCAGTTTATATGAAAAATAGTAAGCGATTCTATATATAAAAAATCAGATATATATATATATATATATATATATATATATATATATATATATATATATATATATATATATATATATATCTTGACATGATCAACCACCACGAAGCACCTCCATGGGGATCAAAATGTAAATATATAAAAGTGGTATATATATATATATATATATATATATATATATATGTGGACATGATCAACCACCACGAAGCACCTCCATGGGGGATCAGAAAAGTAAATAAAGCTGTAAAAGACGATCAACAGCCACGAAGTAAACTCCAAGCGAGACTAAATGTAAAGAAAGCAGTAAAGATGATCAACCGCCACGAATTAAACTCCAGGCGAGACTAAATGTAAATAAAGCAGTAAAAGGCCTCGAAGTAAACTCTAGATCTGACAAAAATGTAAATATGTATATATATATATATATATATATATATATATATATAAGCGATAAACGCACAGGACGTTTCTCAATAAACGCACCAGATATAAAATCCAGGCTCATCGAACAGAATTCAACAATAGTTCATATATATATATATATATAAAAGCAGTAAACGCTCCGGATGTAAAGCAGTTATGCCTCGATTGAGCTTAGACTTATGTCTGGAGCGTTTACTTGCTTATATATATATATATAAGTCTAGGCTCAATCGAGACATAACTCGATAATGTTAGTCCATATATAAGTATATATATACAGACAGAAATGAAAAGCATGGACCGAAGTCCGGGCATACACACACAACACGACTCTCAATGTGAAGAATAGTGTGTTCAAAGATGAAGAGAAAGGCTTTATAGAGTGTGAGAAGGCTTACAGTGGGCTCCCAAGGTAGGCTTCTTTGACTCTAGATGAATAAACAATTAGCTCCCACCGGTAAAATATAGCTATATGTGAGCTAACAAGTGTTAAAAATGAAAAAGCACTCAATATGAGGTGTATACAGAGCAAATTGGACAGGGCTTCCTCACCTCCTCTCTTCTTACAAATGGCCACCCCAAGCTCTATATTTATAGAGCTGGGAGCCGCTGGTGTACCTGTGACAGCTGCAGATGGACATGCGGCTGCTCGGGGTTCCCCGGGCTCTGCGGGTCCCGCCGCCTCAAAGTACTTGCACTCGTGCGCTGTGATGTCCACTCGAACTTGTAAAACTTCAATCCGAGCATCCGAACGAGGTGTACAAGACCTTCTTCGGACTGCTTTTGTCAAGAGTTACGCAATGACATGGGATTAGAGGTTGTACGAAGTCAGGAAGAGGGGACCATGCCCATGGTCTTCAAGCTTCAAATTTTATCCGGTGTGCTGCCACGCGTAATAGTCACTCGGGATTAGAACTCCTTGGCTCTTGTGGAACATTTTTGTGTAGAAATGTATGTATGAAATGTTGAGACGACGCGCAGGGGTTGAGGTGGAAAGATGACGATTTTTCCCCTCACCGGGGCTATCTCCGGTTTGGGTTGATAATAGACGTTGCTCAGGGTTACATCTGAGATTGGACTGCTACAAGTGTTTGAATTCTGCAAGGTCATCTGTAAGTATGCCTGTCTTCCCGGTGTTATCTCCGGGTCTTTGGAATGAGTGCCTTGTATGCATTTGAAACAAGCACTTCTGGAGTTATCGTCGGAACTGCAACAACATTCCTTGGGGTTATCTCCATGGACAAAACTTGGGATTATCTCCGAGGTTAGAATTGATACGCCCGGTGTGTGTTCCGGGGTTGAGACTGAACTTCCAGTAGTATCCGGAATGGATGTGAGTTGTCTTCCAGGGTTATCTCCAAAAGACGAATCTACTCTCCTGTAATGTTAGTAACAGGTGTGCAAAAAATTTTGAGTGTCTACAGATGCCCCTCTTTATCATATTCATGCAATGCAAGGCATGGATAAGATAAAGAATCCTAGACACTTAAAATGCAACAAGATAAACATGATGCTATGTGCAGCAACTTGATGCATGAATGAATGATTGCCGGTTCCTTATTAATCCTGCCGGGGATGACAATCAGTAATGTCTTGGACACGCGATTCAAGTCTTCAAGGATGTTGACGTTGGGGCTATCACCAAAGTCCTGGATCCTTGATATAGACCTTTACTCCATAGAGGTGCCTCTCGTGTACAAGAGATCTGTGGGGGTTAAAGCTTTGTCTGTTTGAGGATGTGTATAACATATTCCACCATCGGTCCTCTCCGATGAGGATGGTATTCTCTTGTTTGTGTCACCAGTATATACCACGATCCTGTCGAAGTTACTACGAATAATATGTACTGTCAGGGTTACCTGACCATCGCTGATGTGTGTATCACCTGATAGGTACCTGTTGGGAAAACTGTCAAGTCTGCTTGACGTTCATTGATGTGTGTATCAATGATTATATTACGTTGTGATCCTTGTTAGGGAGTATGTCAAGGCTGCTTGACCTTCATTGATGTGTATATCAATGGTTGAATCGCATTGTGACCCACGTCGGGGATACTTTATCGATGTCTGACTTCGGCGTTGTGACCCCCGCCGGGGATACTTTATCAACGTTTGACTTCGGCGTTGTGACCCCCACCAGGGATACTTTGTCAATGTTTGACTTCGGTGTTGTGACCCCCGCCGGGGATACTTTATCAATGGTTGACTTCGACGTTGTGACCCCCGCCGGGGATACTTTATTAACGTTTGACTTAGGCATTGTGACCCCCGCTGGGGAACACGTCTTTTAGGGTTATGACCTTGTGTTTTGCGGCATCGGACCTGTGTGAGGTATTGCCTAACATGATTTATAAAAGCTGAGCTCATGGGTATAGTGTACCTTGTATTCAGGTGAATACTAATGAGTGATATGCGGAGCCAGAGTTTGGCTCGTGAAAACCAGGATTTTAGGTTATTTCGCTCAATCGCATAGCATTTTTATTCCTGATTTGGCCTTTTTTAGTTGTAGTGCTGTTTTTCCCCATTTCCCTTTATTTTAGCTTTACAGAGATGTATTAGATGATGATATAATTAGGAATGTATGTACAGTTTTCCATTCCCTATATTTTATTGCCATCTATTGTATTATGCATGTTATTATGTTATGCATATGTATGTATGTCCAGAGATATTCAGCATTGACCCCTGGTTGGTCTTATGACACGGCTCGTACAGATGTCTTCTTCAATAGTTAGCCATATTGATCATACCCCACCATTTTTGGTGGCATCTGGTATGCAATCGTGGTATGATAGCATGTCACCATCAAACAGGGTGACTGTAGATCATCTGTTGCAGCATACTATGACCCTGTTGATGTTTCAGTTTCCCACAAGATTCGTGGAGGGCATGCTGGAGCACTAGGTATCAGAGAGGCATGTTTTCCAATTTCGGAGCATGGAGTTGACTCCTACTTTGGAGGAGTATGCACGTTTGACGATGCTGCCACTGGATTGACCTTGCGTGAATATGGCGATTAGAGACATGAGTAGGCAGTTCATGACCCTCAATTGATTGAGGCGTAGAGTGGGGCAGGATGAGCTCACATCTAGCCATGTTATATCCCAACATTTTTTGTTTGACAGATTTGGCTCAGAGGATAGTTATGCACGACATTTCGGGGATTTCACCATACTGGAGGATCATTGGCGTTTGGCCAGAGTGGATGTATTGCTATTGTGCGTACTATCGTATGTCTACATGCCACGAGACATGGATGAGTTGGACATAGGAGTCATCATGGCAATGAGAGCTCTCAGGGAGGGTCACACCATCATACCGATGATCATCGCAGAGACTCTGAGGTCAGCTATATACTGCTGCACTTATACAGCAAGAGTACTTACAGGTAACTCGGTCATTCTATATGTGTGGTTTATGTCACACCTGAGACCGATTGGCACTTTTAAATGGCATGGGTATTGTTATACCCATGATATAGCTATGTTATACTCCTTTCAGCTTGCAGAGTATACAGATGAAGCATCTTGGTTAGCTTCCCTAACAGGGATTGGAGATTCGTTCGCTATATTGTCGTGTACAGGGATTAGTTCACCCTACAGCTTCATTACTCATGCTTCGGGCATGGATTATCTTCCTCTGGCTGGTTTGAGAGGCATGATTACTTACCACCCGCTGGCCGTGATGTGTCAATTTGACCAATTTTAGGATTTTTATCCTTTTGAGGGGGCATCGAGTCAGCGCTTTGCTTCTCGGCACTTATCAGCAGAGGATAGATCCAGGTTGTATGCCTGTTGGGATCAGAGAGAGCTAGCATCATTTTCTGTCAGCCATCCAGGTTGTTCTGCAGAGTATTCCACATGGATGGAGACAGAGACTACATTGGCTGTGGTAGTATCCACAGTGCAGAGGATTAATTTCGACGATGAGGAGCCTATGGAGGAGGCTGATATTCCCATCGAGGAGGATTTAACTGCTGGGTTGCCAGCATTTGTGATGGATTCTCCCACTACGAGTGCATCTTGTTATTCAAAGATTCAAAGATAATATCCGGGCGTAGTCTACATCTGATGACCTTTGAGAGAGATTAGGTTAGGGCTTTGATGTTGACAACTCTTGATGGGAGAGACACAACTCTATTAAAGAAAGACAAGGCTAGATCAGCCAGAGATGCATTGATTGTAGAGCGGGATGCTGCCCTATCTGCCCGGGATGTGGCCGTCATAAACAGTACTTCAATGAGATCCCTTACGACTGGCATCCTTACCGATATTAGTGCATACATTGATGATCATCATGCCACCATGCAGTTAGCCTCAGATCTACTAGCTCGTGTAGAAACCATTGGACAAGAGCTTGCAGCGTTACTTCCTTCTTCGGAGAGGGATGCTATGTTAGATCTGATAGTTCGTATATATACAAATTCGTAGATAGCTTTGTATTTTCCTGCACAGACTAGCTTATCCATTTTCTCATGTACAACACATATGTATATATCAAACAGTATATATATGGCAGAGAAATATATTTTGATTCACTTCCCTTTCAGTTGTGCCTTGATACTAGCTTGATATTTGCCTGTTTCTTCAGGGACTTGTGATCTTGATGCGTTTTGACCTCATCCTTGATGTATGGACATTGAGATGTCACAAGATCTTTCAGAACGGATCATTGATCTGTGTATATCCCTACCATCTTTGGTGTCTTGGGACTGGTTTTGTGAGAAGCCAGTACTTCTATTTGTGAGAAGCCTAGTTAATTCCATCTCTTATGGATTGGTGTTGCTCTTTGAGGCACAACCGCAGCTTAGATGGTCACCGAATCTCCTATTTGTGAGGAGAGGTTAGGTAGTTCCATCCCTTTGGTCTGAAGCCGATGAAATGTGGTGTATTGAAGCTTTATCCCAGTACCCTTAGGTATTGAACCTGGTGTAAGAGGTTCAACGCTGAATGTCAAAGACAGATGGATGTAAAAGCTTTATTAATGAAGAAGGGTCTATAAGTGTTTTTGTTGTTTTTGTTTTTGTAGAAAAAGGGAAGAAATGTTTTTGTTATTTTTTATTTATTGAGACTGGGCCATATAGAATATGGTTGCCTACGTACTCCCAATTATCTGGGAGATCAGGTCGACGTAGTTCGCCCCTCAGGATGAATTGCTGCCGAAGAGAAGTATGAATCCCATGGGCAGGCTATACTGTGGGGAGAAGAAAGTTTGATCCCATGATTGGGACAAACTGCAGGCGTGGAAATAGTTTGATCCCGTCTTCATAACAAACTGCAAGCGTAAAAAAGTTTAATCTCGTCTTCAGGATAAACTGCAGGTGTGAAAGGTTCAATCCTTGGGGGGATAACCGAAATTGTGTGAAAGGCATGAAATGAGGTGAAACCAGGCTGCTGGTTTGAAGTGTATGTTTCCCTAAGGTGAAGAAGAGTATGTAAAAAGGGTTAGAAAATCGGAATGACTAGTGATTTGATGATCAAAAACTAGGATGTTTGCTTGATGATATCCTCAGACATAGTACCGTTTCACGGTGTTTGAGTTCATAAGTTGTGGAAATTCATCGTCGTCCATTTCCTGTAGTCTAAGAGCGCCTCCCGTTAATACCTCCTTGATAACAAATGGGCCTTCCCAGTTAGGAGTAAATTTTCCCTTAAATTGATCTTGTTTGTCAATGATCTTTTTCAAAACCAAGTTGTGTTTTTTAAAATGTCGTAGCCGGACTTTCCTGTTGTAGGATCTTGCGATCCTTTGCTGATATAACTGACCATGGAAGATAGCCGCGGTTCGCCTTTCGTCTATCAGAGATAATTGGTGATACCTATCTTGTACCCATTGGTTTTCATCCAGCTGAGTGTCCATCAACACTCTAAGGGATTCCATTTCCACCTCTATGGGGAGCACTGCTTCCATCCCATAGGCTAATGAGCAGGGTGTTGCCCCAGTGGAAGTACGCATTAAAGTTCTGTAGGGTAATAAAGTTAGAGGCAAGAAGTCAGGCCATCCTTTGTGATTGGCGGACATTTTCTGCATGACATTCTTGTTGTTTTTATTAGCTGCTTCAACAGCACCATTCATCTTTGGATGGTAGATGACGGATTTAAGGTGTTTGATGTGGAATTTACAACATAACTCCTTCATCATTTTGTTGTTGAGGTTTTTAGCATTGTTTGACACAATGACCACTTGTTGTCCATATCGACAGACGATATTGTTTCTGATGAAAGCAATGATGACTTCTTTGGTAACCCTAGGGAAGGAGGCTGCTTCTACCCATTTGGTGAAGTAGTCAATCATGGTGAATATGAATCGATGTCCATTACTGGCTTTGGGCTCGATGGGCCAGATCACGTCCATTCCCCACATTGAGAAGGGCCATGGAGAACTCATATTGTGGAGTTCGCTTGGAGGGGCGTGGATAACATTCCCATGAATTTGGAATTGATAGCACCTCTTAACGTGATCATCATAGTCAACTTTGAGCGTAAGCCAATAATGCCCTGTTCTGAGGATCTTCTTAACAAGTAGGGGTCCGCTTATGTGTGGGCCACATACTCCACCATGGATCTCATCCATAAGCTTCTAAGCTTGGTCTTTGTCCAGACATCTGAGGAAACGTAATCCTGCATCTCTCTTGTAGAGTGCATCTCTGCTCAGATAGAATTTCATTGCAAGTCGATGGATCCGCCTCCTTTCAGTGAGTTTCGCCTCAGCGGGTGTAGATCCATCTCGTAGATACTCCTTGATATGCTGATACCAAGGGTTGTGGATGGGAGGTAACTCATCCGATACTTCTCCAACATAGTTCCCATAGACTAGGGCCTTTTGCAGGGAAAATATGATGTTTGGCATGTTTTCCTTGTCAGGTATGTGAATCAAGGAGGCCAACGTTGCTAGTGCATCCGTAAAATCATTCCTATTACGAGGAATGTGTAGAAAGAAGATTTCTTAGAACTCCAAAGCCATCTGTAAAACTTGTAGATGGTAAGGCAGCAAATGTAGTTATTTGGTTTGATAGATTCCTGTGGATTGTTTAATTACCAACTCTGAATCCCCAAAGATAGTTAACCGTCTGATGCAAGTTTTAGCCCCATGATACAGCCTTTATACTCAGCTGTGTTGTTGGTGCTGACAAACTGCAATTTGACGGTGATGGGATACTGCTCCCCTGTACTCCAGCTCCAGAACCTTCTGTGTTAACAGCTCCATCGAAATACATTTTTCATGTGTGGCATGAATCGTACTGATGGTGTTGCTGAATTGCCATTACCCCTTCATCAGGGAAATATGTTTTCAAGGATTTGTAATCCCCTGCATGTGCGGTGGCCAGTTGATCTGCAATTCCTTGGCCTTTAACAGAATTTTACGTCACGTAGACGATGTCAAATTGCTATAGGATCAACTGCCATATGGACAACCAACAATTCAGTATGGGCTTACTGAACACATACTTGAGAGGATCCACACGGGATATGAGATGGGTTGTATGACCTTGGAGGTAATGTTGTAACCTCATGGATGCCCATGCTAAAGCACAACAAGTCTTCTCAATCAGAGTGTATGTGAGACCCCAAATTTTATGAATAAAGATTTAAATTTCTCGAAATATTTTTTTTGAATATTATGGTGTGGATTTGATATAATGTTATAGTTGTGGGTAATATTTATAAATTTTGCAAAATATGCAAGTTGTTATAAAATATTCGTTTGGTCGGGGAATATCTGTACGACGGCACAATCATTGGTGGACCCCACAACAGAAGTATTGTCGTAGTTAGAAAACGAATGATTTATCATTTTATAAAAATAACGACGAAAGTGTTACCGTTAAAAATGTTAACTACCCGATAGTAAAAGTACAGTAATACACGTGGTTGCATAGTAGCACACAGTATTGATTATTGATGCTTACGTAAGAAGTCACTCAGTTATACTCAATTATTGCTATTATACTCAATTATTGCTACAGTAATTGCTGCATCATATCTCTCATATTATTGATTCGATTATTGTCATAGTATCATCTGCATTATATGATATATTATTAAATTAATAATTGAGATGACAAAGTTATTCGTATTATTAAATTACAATATTTATAATGTCTAGAAGTTCTGTCAATGAGAGGTTTGGTCATCTAATTGTGCGCCAATAAGGAGAAATCCTTATCGGGAAGCCCCCTCTTTCCTGGGAACGACCTGGTTGTTAAATAAGTTATTGTTGATTAAAGATAAATTTGATAGTTCCATTGTGTTGGAATTATTAGTGTTAGTGGAAATCGACATCTATTCCGATGATAATTGATGTCTGGGGTTATATTGATAAATCGGGTAATTAATCGGATAAATGAGCAATTAATTGCTACTAATTCACATGCTTATATAACTATTTGTTCACATGTGTGTACTATTGAATCACATTCTTGTACTATTAGGGGAGTTGGTGCAAGATTGATAATACTTGCATGACTAAGTTAAAGATGAAGGTATAAATGGAGGTACTATACTATTATTTGTATTTTCACATGTTTATAACTATTGATTCACATGATTGAACTATTAATTCACATTATTTACTATTAGGGGTGGTGGTGCAAGTTTGATAATACTTGCAGGACTTAATTAAAAATGAAAGAAAAGTTAGAGGTATTGTACTGTAATATTTTGTGCCCCAAAATGTGTAATTATCGAAACTATATTTTCCTATCAATAGAAGCTCATTCTTCCTTCATTTCTCACCAATTCATTAAAGCTTTAGAGCAATTATTATAGAGAGAAATTATAGAGAGAAAAAAGAAGAGAAGTCTGCTACCTCAATATACTAGTATCCAACTTTATTCTAAGGTAAGGGGTATTATTTCTTTTGTATTCATGAAGAGAACTTTTGTTATTCCATTCTTTATTATTATGTTGGAATAACCTGTCTATGCGAAGTACCGCATACATGGTGAAATTCTTCTGTTATTCTATTCTTTATTATTCTGTTGAAATATCCTGTCTATGCGGATTACGATAGACCTGGTTCCATTCTTTATTATTCTGTTTGAATAACCTGTCTGTGTGGTCTATTGCATGCATGGTGAATTCTATTGTTATTCCATTCTTTATTATTCTGTTGGAATATCCTGTCTGTGCGGATTACGCTGAATCTTGCCCATTCTTTATTATTACATTTGAATAACTTTATCTGTATGGCTCTATCGCATGCATGGTGAATTCTTCTGTTATTCCATTCTTTATTATTCTTTTGGAATATCCTATCTGTGCGGATTACGCATGACCTGGTTCCATTCTTTATTATTCTGTTAGAATAACCTATCTATGTGGATTATCACATGCATGGTGAATGATCCTTCGTATTAATTCCTTATTAAATTGTGGAAATGATCTGTCTACGTAGATTACCATATGGCGGGTGAAAATCCATTTGTAGTTTCATATATTCTATGATACTCATTTGGTTAAAGTTTTGGCTTCTATACTCCATGAAATTCGTAGAATATCCTGGATATTTGCGCTTCATCCGGTATCTTTTCATGGAAATATTCTTTTGAGCATTCTTGAATTTTACTCCACAAAGCAGTATCATGTTGACAATCTGTACGTAATTGATTTCAAGATAAATTAACTTATCTTTAAAATTTATTCTTGAACTTTTTTTATTGAATTATTATGTCATTGTCATCATCCTCATGCTTATATTGTGATGAAAGTCACCTTTGGCTTACGTGCATAGATGGACTTGGTATGATTATGACCAGGGATTATTCGGTATAATCATGACCTGTAATGTTATAAATGATGTGGTAAAAGTCCTCGAGAGCTTTGTAGTGCATTGATGGACAGTTTTTGGTATGATTATGACCAGAGATTATTCGGTATAGTCATGACCATTGATGATTTATTGAATATCCTTGCCCCGTAGTGCAGGGATGACTCGATGATGTGGTTTATTTATTAAGCTGAGTCTTAGCGATAAAAAATGATGAAAACATTTTAAATCATAGAAGATAGTAGATATCATGCTCTACTCGACTCTTCTAATGGATTGCTTATTCATTGCCGCAGCTTAAACTTGATGTCTATTGTATTTTATCAGTTTAACATTTTTGAAGACTAATGATAATTTATTCTGCATTATCTTTGTCATAATATTTCTTACTGGGTTAGTTTAGCTCACCCTTTCTTTCACTGTTCTCTTCCGGAAATGTGAACGTAGTCGGGACTAGTCGGGGAACGGAGTGACGGTCCAGATGATAGCATTAGTAGTCCTCATTATTCTGTTAAATAGTGTGACAATAAATGTAATGAGGACTCCATTGAGTGTGGATATTGTCTAGATGACAATATTCTTATTAAAACTCTTAGATTATGTTTTGTCGTATTTCACACGGCTATTGTATAAATAAGTTGTATTTGAATTTTGTACCTTGTATTTGGTGACTCAAGATGGGTGATTTAGACCTATTTTGGGGGCGTCACAATGTACTTGTGTTCACTGCTGCTAAATCATTTGATAAGATAATAGATAACTCGTTCTTCGCCTCTATCGTCTTTTTGCCTCAGCATGCAGCCCATAACATTGTCATTAATGGACAGGTACATGAACAGGGGAACATCATCCTTGGGAGGTACCAAAACAGGAGCGTTAACCAGCTGCTCTTTGATTGTAAGGAAGGCTTTCTGACACTCATCGTTCCATTTCATGGAGGAATTCTTCCTTAACAATTTGAAGATGGGCTCACAGGTTGCTGTGAGTAGAGAGATAAATCTGCTAATGAAGTTGATTCTTCCCAAAAATCCCCGTATTTCTTTCTCTGTCTGAGGAATGGGCATTTCCTTGATAGCCTAGATTTTGGTGGGATCCAGCTCAATCCCTTTGTGGCTGACTAGGAAACCTAGCAAATTGCCTGATTTAATGCCAAAGGCGCACTTGGCTGGATTCAACTTCAAGTTGTACTTACGCAACCTGTTGAAGAGCTTTTTGAGATGGTCCAAATGGTCTTCTTCCCTTCAGGACATGACAATGTTGTCATCCACATAGATCTCTATCTCTTTATGGATTAAATCGTGGAAAAGAGCCATCATAGCTCGCTGGTAGGTTGCCCCGGTATTGATGAGGCTGAATGACAACCTTCTATAACAGAAGGTTCCCCAAGGTGTGATGAAAGAAGTTTTCTCACGATCTTTCTCAGCGACCATAATCTGATGATACCCCGCAAAGCAATCAGCAAAGGAGTACATGTCGTATTAAGCAGTATTGTCAATAAGAATGTGGATAAAGGGCACAGGAAAGCTATCTTTAAGGAAAGCTTTGTTCAGATCCCGATAATCCACACAAATTCGCACCTTTCCTCCTGGTTTAGGCACAAGAACAATGTTGGATATCCATTCTGGATATGTAGACACCATGATAATGCCAGCTTGAAATTGTTTCACAATTTCTTCTTTAACCTTTAAACTCCACCATGTCTTCATGAGACCATGCAAACATATCCTGGAATTAGGTTAATAGCGCAACCATGTCATTCCGTTTGTTTGGGGTTAGGTCTGACCCAATCTGGATTAGCTTAGGGCTTTCTAAGGTTCCAAGATTGAAAGAAGTGGTTTGGTCAAGGTTGGGTTTAGGTTTTTCTTTGACCCATTCCTTGATCTCCTGAGGTGTCTCAATGACCTCTTGGATTTCCATCAAGTCTGAGTCCAACTTTTCATCAAAGTTACAGTCCTTGTGGAGAGAAGGCACCTCATCAGCAAGTACATGCACATCTAAATTCAGAGTCCTGAAACAAAATATGCTTTCACTTAATATATGAAATTGTTTAATCATACAAAAGTGTTAGCATGTATTGATAAAATAACTGCTAATACTATATAGAAAAGTAAGCAATTAAAGTTATCTACATGGCATAGGGATTTCTGCCCATTTTACCCTCGTCGACCAATGCATGGAGTGCTACTCCAATTGTCAAGGGTAAAGTCCTGATGGGCTGCACTGATGGAGGGGCTGTCATCGTCCTCCTTTTCCCGAATAATGACCATAACATCTAGGCAATCATTGTCTAGGGTGTATCTATTTGTATGTTCATCATGGACAATGATGCGTATGCGTGACATCATCAAGGCGATGTCATGTTTACGTTTCCGTTCCCTCTCTTATACTTCAGAATCAGGAATTAGGACCTCTTTTGCTTTGAATGGTACTGGTTTGGGAAACAACATAGCCATAACATGGGCTGGAACCTTTACTAGAGACTGTATTAGCTCATGAGGTGCAAATGGAGAAAATCGTCATGTGGCAGAAGCTTGAGGAATCTGCTTGTGCTTATGAGG
This sequence comes from Panax quinquefolius, assembly GCA_020205615.1. Classification (NCBI taxonomy): domain Eukaryota; kingdom Viridiplantae; phylum Streptophyta; class Magnoliopsida; order Apiales; family Araliaceae; genus Panax; species Panax quinquefolius. The sequence goes on along the minus strand of JAINUW010000387.1, from coordinate 210,581 downwards.
ATTCCTGTGACTGGAACTGGCAGAATAGCCTAGTTCGAATGTCCCAGTTTGACTAGACATTTGAATTGGGTGCTTAATACCCTGCTTATCTTTACCAAGCCCTTGTCTAGGCTGATAACCCAATGACATCATTTCTTGAGTGGCCGATATAACCTCGGCAGAAATCTTGGGTACGGGAAGTGGCGGTCCAATAGGATGGTATTGTGTGTTACTCACTTCCAAAGTGTGAAAACTTGCCACTCAACTTCTGAATTGAAGCTGATGAGTGGCAGGTCTCCTTGTTGAGGACATTCTGGCTCAGTGTTGACAGTGACTAGGCTATTGTTGACAATGTATTTGAGTTGTTGATGTAGTGTAGAAGGGACGACTCCAGCCATGTGGATCCATGGTCTCCCCAATAACATGTTGTATCCTGAATCTATCTTAAGGATGTGGAAGGATACATTGAACGTATTTGGACCAATCTCAATTGGCAGCTCAATCTCTCCGACAGAATTTCATCGAGATCCATCAAAAGCTTTGATAACCGTATGGCTGCTTCAGATCCGTTTGAGATTGACGTTCATCTTCACAAAGGTGGCATAAGGACAGATATTCAGAGACGAACCTCCATCTATCAGAACTCCAGCTAACATATACCTGGAGGACAAAACTGCGATGTGCAATAGCTTGCAATGACCAATCCCTTCGGGCGGTATATCATCATTAGTGAAGGATATCACATTGTTGTTAAAAATTTGATCAACCAGATGTTGAAATTTTTCCACATCCACTGATTTTGGCAAGTAGGCTTCTTCCAAAACCTTTAATAAGATCTTTCTGTGGTCCTCGAAAGAGAAAACCAAGTCCAGTATTGAGATCTGATGTGGAGCTTCTCTTAACCTTAGAACCACCTTGGCTTCATTATGGCCCATAATGCAGAGGAATATTTCAATTTTCTCCATGAGAATCTTCCCCTTTGCTTTTATGGCGGGCTTCATCATCCTCTAAGGAAGATACAGTGGATTTTCCTTCAACACTGTAGCAGCAGTATGAGATGTGGATCCTTTAGCTTCTCCATAATTCCATGGGACTTTGTGTAAGCTAACAACAGGATACTGTGGTCTGAAGGGTAAAGAAATTGGCTCTGGTGCAGCCACTTTCAAAGGATTGTCAGCTCCTTTGAGTTGAATTGCTTGTATGGGAAATGGTTTGACAGTCTCATCAGCCTCAACGGATATAACTGCTACTAATCCCTTCCATTTGGTAGGACAGGTATTCCTACTCTCGAGTAGCATATTGTCATCGTCTGCCAGTTGCAGGACACCGCTATCAATTAGATTCTGAATAAGATGGCGGAGTGCCCAATATTCTTCTGTGCTGTGGCCGCGAGAATGTGATTGATATTGACAAACTCCATCAGAGTTGAACCGTCTTGAACGGGGATTGATTGGAGGTAGAAGGGAGGTGATTCTTCCTTCGTTGATTAGCATCTGAAATATCTCCTCTATAGGTTGGCCCAGGTATGTAAATTCCCTTTTATTGGCAAAATCCCGACGGGCTTTAGCACTTGCTCTCTTCGCAACCTTATCCTCCATAGCTTTGCTTTCTGAAGGTGATGGTGGAACATTCATAACAAAAGGAAGGAGATAGGCATGCTCCAGGCTGACTAACTGGCATGTGACTTGATGCTGATGAGTCACCAGTTCTGCGAATTGTTCAATTTGCTTACAAAGAGCTTTCATCTTTTGTTCCATAGCAAATTGGAACTTTGCATAATCCCATCTGTCAACACCGTCATTGATGGTCTGGGATGATTCACCATTAAAATCGGAACTCTGCCCAGCGCTCCAACTAATCATATTGACCTCTTCTTCTTTGTGTTGAGGAAGAGGGTTGTCTTGTACATGAGGTTGATCTGGTTTGGTAACCATGATCTCACCATTGTCTATCAAATCTTGGATCTTGTGTTTCAAGACCTAACAATCTTGAGTATCATGTCCAGGTGCCCCGACATATTGGCACACTTTCTAGTAGCATTAAAACCCCTCCCACTAGGGTTGGCTGGTGGAAGAAGATGTGTGAACGTTTGAGGGCGCTTTGCATCTCCACCTTTAGGTAATGGAGGGTTTGAAGACTGTGCTTGAAAAGGGGGGTAGTTTCTCCTCTGTATAGGCATATTCTGACTACCTTTTTGACCTTGTAGTATCAAAGAAACATCCTCCTCTTTCTTTTTATGGACCCTCCGGGGTTTGTTTCCATAAGATCCAGATTGGATGTGCTCAACAACTGCTTTAAGAGCGACTAGGTTTTGAATCTTTCCTGACTTCAATCCCATCTCAGCCATCTCTCCGTGTTTGATCATTTCAGAAAATGGTTTGCCAATACCAACTAAAACTCTTTTATAGAAAGGAGCTCCTTGTATGTCTATGAAAGTCATGACCATTTCTGACTCTGTCATAGAAGGAATAACTTGAGCAGCAAGGTGCCTCCACCTTTGAGCATACTCTTTGAATGACTCATTAGACTGTTTCTTGACCTTGGTAATCTGGTATCGGTCAGGAGCCATCTGAGCTTGAAAACTGTTTTGAGTGAGGAAGGCGTGAGCTAGCTCTTCCCAGCTATGGATCTTTGAGTTGTCTAATCTGGTATACCATGAACGGGCTTCTCCAGTTAGACTTTTTCGGAACAGCTGCATTCTGAGCTTCTCGTTTTTCGCATAAGATCCAAGTTCTCCAATGAACACCTTCAAATGTGTGTAAGGATCCTCTAATCCATTATACTTTTCAATGTCAGGGGTTTTGAATTTCTCTAGATAATGACCACCAGGGAATATGCAAAGGTGAGCATATGAAACACTTCTATGTGTTCCAATCCCTTCGAGAGCACGGATAGTTTCTTCCATTTCAAGGACCTTCTTCTTGATATCACCGGTGTTTGGATCTCCTCTGAGATGGGTGTTTTCAGGGTCTTTGTTGGTCGTATCCAACTGAGGTTCTGGATTTGTTTTATCCAAACCTTGGGTCCCTCCTTGTGTGGAGGATTTTGTATGTGTAGGCATCTTTGTACCCTGAGTAGACTGATGCAATTCTTTCAGCAGAATAACCAAATCTATAATTTGTTTTCTTAATTCGTCAAATTCTTCTCAAGAAACGGCATTAGACTGGTCAGACGAAGACATGATTGGTTGTAGGCTCGTGGCCTTTTTGGATTTTTAGCGGGTAACAGACCCAATTGTTTCCCTACAAAAGACTTATGTATTTTAGTCTTAGGGATAATGTATATGCTATAATAATGTGTCCATTTTAGGAATATCATCCTACAAAAACGGGCATTATTTGATAGTATGTCATGTATGCACAAATATCCTTCATATTTTCCATTACATAAAGATGAACATGGAATAAAATTACAAGTAAATGCTTTTACAAGTAATTGAAAATGGAAAGCATGAAGAGACTTTCCTCCGTGTTTGGTTTATCAGAGGCTGACCTATCTTAGGTTTACTCTCGCGACTTTTTGGCATGAAGGTCCCCAGATCATCGCAATCTACTTGATGGGAAGTTAATCCGGTCTTTCAACTGGAGCGAATCTGGGTGGTGCCTTTCCTGAGCCTCGTTGGAATTAGTCTCGCTATGAGTCCAGTAATCAAACACCGATAGGATAGCCAGCTGGTGGAGGAACCACACAACATACATTCACATACAACGTGTCTCGCCGTTTATGAAAATTATGACATCTGCGAAGCACTAAGTAAGTAAAATGCATTCGTACACATTCATCATAAATGTAAATGCAACATTCACACATAAGCATATAACACTTTTGAAAAGCTTGTATTAGCGACTTAAACCCTCTTACTGGTATCCCTAGCAGAGTCGCCACCTGTCGACGTCGGTATTTTTATTCGTCCCTTTTTCATTTCTTGTTCTTTGGTGTTCTAATGTTATATTAGATTTGTTTGAAAAAACAAGTGAAAAAGGTCTGACATGTGTAATGTCGACGATTTGACTCTAAGAGTCGCCAGTTGGTGTTTTTAACTGGTTGCACCAACACAACCGAGAAAAGGTTTGCACCTTGACCCAGTGATGTGACACTGCTAAACGGGTCTGTGAAACCGAGATTCATTTAGGTTCAGGGGTTTGATTATGCAGAGGGAAGGTGTTAGGCACCCCCCGACATCCGTGTTGCCACGGTGACCGCCACTTTTCAAGAAACTGTTATATGAATGTGTGTGTGTGGATCAATGTGTAATTTATTTGGTAGTAGTACGAGGTCTCATTCGCACCTATATACAAAGGGTTTGAATTTGTATGAAAAATTCTGTTTTAAACATGATATATCAGTGAAGTTTTGAAAAAAGAGGTTTTTCAAACCCTGGGCTCAATAGAAATTGAGACCTTTTCATACTTCCATTTTATTATTAAATGTTCGGCTGGTTTGCTTTTATTTTTGAGATACGAGGCATCTTCAAGAAAATAATATACAGCGATGTCGAACTCCTTATTGGAATGACAACCATCTAAGGAAATTCAGACACCGTAAATAATGTACAAGTCGCTTAAATTTAAAAAATGTCCATCACGGAACCTAATCTTGATTCAAGAGATCAATCTGTGATCACATGATTCCTAGGCTCACATGATGCCATAATTTATATGAAAAGCGATAAGCGCTTATATATATAAAAGTCAGAAATATATATATATATATATATATATATATATATATATATATATATATATATATATATATATATATATGTAAGTAACTTCATGGGGTATCGAAAATGTAAATATATAAAAGCGGTAAATATATATAGGGTTAAGTTCAGATGACCACCTGGGGTTTGGGCGGTTTTCCACTTAACCACCTATAGTTAGTAAAGCTATATTTAAACACCCGACTTTTTGAGTTAAAGTGAAATCATTACCTTTTCCGTCTAAGTTAACCGTGTGTGCATGTCAGACGCCAAAAACGCGTGAAAATGGACTTTAACGATTTAAAAAGACTGAAATACCCCTTCTTCTTCTATCTTCAACCTTCAATCCACTCTCCTCCTCTCCTCGAGTCTACAATTGGTGAGATCGCAGAGCCATCGCCGAGAGATCGATGATGGAGCCGACTACGACGCCATCGTGGAGGTACCGGAGAGAGGAGGTTTTTGGAGTAAACGATCATTCTTGCTTAGTTCATTAACAAAGCATAGAGTATTCTCACTCGATCTTCACAAAACTTCTTCAAATCAAGAGCAACGGTTGAAATGAGAATTGAAGTCGAAATCAGAAGAAAGCCCACTATTTCTTCAGATTTGGAGAGTTCGGTAACTCTTGACCTCGGCTTATCTATACACAAAACCCCTCTTCTCCAACTCTTACTTCATTAGGTTTCTCCTTTAGCACTCCTATCTAGTCAAGGAAAAACATCATCGCACTATTTCACTTATTTTTTCTAATGGACTAATTACATTACGAGAATTTTAGATTCACTTTTCTCTGCTTTTAAACCCCATAAAGTAAAATTCCTTCTCTATTAGATCTTTGATTTCCCTAACCCTTTCTCTCTCTATATATATACTATACATGCTATATATTAAAATTTCTCAATTAGCTTTGACTTTTATTTTTATTTTCTATTGTTCTTAGAGAAACGCCATCGTATTTCTCAATCGGGTTTTGTTAATAACTAATTTTACGTGGAGATAAATAGATGGTAGGAGAATCTGTAGGGAAGGTGCCGTATTCGTAAATGGCCCAGGAGATGAGTGGATGAGTTTGATTAGGGGTTGAAGATGGAAGAGATTTTGGAGGTTTTGTCTCGATGGGTTTTGTGAGCACCGCCAATCTGCTTTTGCACTTGAATCCATAATCTCCTCCATGGTATGAATTTTCTCACTTAAAATCTTTAATTTCTCTCTGTTTGTATATGTAGATTAAATGAAATTGCTTCCTGCAATTGAAAAAGTTGGATCTTTATGTTATGTTTGATTAAAAAAATTGATCTTTGCATGTTTTTGATATTATATTTTCGATTAAATTTGGTTACGGTGTTCATTGAGTTGTCTTATAACTTTTGTTATCTTATTCCTTTGTCCAGTTTGATAGTCTCATTTGTCTTTTTCGACTCTCCGGGTTCATATCTCATTAAATCATGATAGATTGAATATTGCTATTGATGTTGCAAATGCACTTTGCTATCTTCATAATGACCGAAGCCTCTATTGTGTCTTTGCGACTTAAAGCCTAGTAATGTTCTCCGGATGAGGAATCGATTTGGACATATTGGTGACTTTGGATTAGCAAGGTTGCTTCGTGAAAGGTAAATGTATTTTCAATGGAGGAAACTTCGCCACATGGAGACTCTGTTTTTCTAATTCATGCTTGGGTGAATGATATCATTCAATTCACATAGCTCAAGTAGCAACAAATCAGATTAAGTTAATTACCCATCCATAGTTAGGTGCTGAATAAATTTATATGGGTATTAACATATTGTAATGGATGTAATCAAAAGGTTACATATTTCTTCATTTCCTTACATTTTGGAGACAAGTTTTAGTTCACCTTTTCTATTCTATAATTACTGCTTCAATTTTGTGACTTTGACTTAGGTTAATTTTTGTCAGCTGTAACACTATTTATGAATACAGGCATTTGATATATTCTATGATTCTCGCACTCTGGATTAACCTTGATGTAATTTTTGCATAATGAATTTGTTCTCCCACTCTGTTTTTTGTTTGTTAGAAAAACAGAGAGAAAGATGAACAAGCAACAAGCATCTCTCTTTTATATATAAGAGGGTAATTAAGTCTTTAACCTTTTAAAGTAACAGAGTTATGACAGAAAGAACGTTTTCACTTTAACTCAAAAGGTCGGGTGTTTAAATGTAGCTTTACTGACTATAGGTGGTTAAGTGGAAAACCGCCCAAACCCCAGGTGGTCATCTGAACTTAACCCATATATATATATATATGTGTGTGTGTGTGTGTGTGTGTGTGTGGACATGATCAACCACCACGAAGCACCTCCATGGGGGATAAGAAAAGTAAATAAAGCTGTAAAAGACGATCAACTGCCACGAAGTAAACTCCAGGCGAGACTAAATATAAATAAAGCAGTAAAAGGCCTGGAAGTAAACTCCAGGCCTGACAGAAATGGGAATATATATATATATATATATATTAATGCGATAGAACGCTCGCATGAAAAAATCCGTGCTCATCATCGACCGAGTCGACAACAGCTTTATATATATATATATATATATATATATATATATATATATATATATAAGCAAGTAAACGCTCCAGACATATGTCTAGGCTCAATCGAGGCATAACTCGATAATGTTAGTCCATATATAAATATATACAAATATAAGTATATATATATATAGACAAAAATGAAAACCACGGACTGAAGTCCGGGCATACACACATAACACGACTCTCAATGTGAAGAATAGTGTGTGCAATGATGAAGAGAAAGGCTTTATAGAGTGTGAGAAGGCTTACAGTGGGCTGCCAAGGCAGGCTTCTATGACTCTAGATGGATAAACACTCAGCTCCCGCCGGTAAAATATAGCTATATGTGAGCTAACATGTGTTTAAAATGAGAAAACACTCAATATGGGGTGTCTACATAGCAAATTGGACAGGGCTTCCTCGCCTCCTCTCTTCTTACAATTGGCCACCCCAAGCTCTATATTTATAGAGCTGGGAGCCAAGAGTGTACTATGGCAGCAGAAGCAGATGCACTGTGGTCGCCGGGGGTGCCCCGCTCCGCGGTCTCTTGCTGTCTTAAAGTACATGCACTGCAAATGCCTTGTGATGTCCGCTCAAACTTGCAAAACTTCAATCCGAGCATCCGAACGAGGTGCACAAGACCTTCTTCGGACCGCTTTTATTGAGAGTTACGCAATGACATGTGATTAGAGGTTGTACGAAGTCAGGAAGAGGGGACCATGCCCATGGTCTTCAAGCTTTAAATTCTATCTGGTGTGCTTCCACGCGTAATAGTCACTCGGGATTGGAACTCCTTGGCTCTTGTGGGACATTTTTGTGTAGAAATGTATGTATGAAATGTTGAGACGGCGCGTAGGGGTTGAGGTGGAAAGATGGCAATTTTACCCCTCACCGGGGTTATCTCCGGTTTGGGCTAATAGCAGACGTTGCTCAGGGTTACATCTCAGATCGGACTGCTGCAAGTGTTTGAATTCCGCAAGGTCATCTATAAGTATGCCTTTCTTCCCGGTGTTATCTCCGGGTCTTTGGAATGAGTGCCTCGGCAGGTCGTCTGAGATTGAAGCTGATTGCATGCATTTGAAACAAGCATTTCTAGAGTTATTGTCGGAACTAAAACAACATTCCTTGGGGTTATCTCTAAGGACGAAACTCGGGGTTATCTCCGAGGTTGGAATTGATACTTCCGGTGTATGTTCCGGGGTTGAGACTGAACTTCCGGTAGTATCCAGAATGGATGTGAGGTGTCTTCCAAGGTTATATCCGAAAGACGAATATGCCCTCCTGCAATGTTAGTAACAGGTGTAAAGAAAATTTTGAGTGTCTATAGTACCCATGAATAGTACTCTATGAATAGTATCGTACGTATAAATAGTGCCGTATAAATGAATAGTACTCCGGCATGAAAAGCTTAAAATTTAACAAGAATGTTCAGAAAAATATCCTTGTGAAACGGTACTAGATGAAGCGCAAATTTCAAGGATATTCTATTAATTTCACGGAGTATAAAAGCAATACTTTAACAAAATGAGTGTAGAAGTAGGAATACGAAATGAAATAATATTACTTACATACTACATAGTATGGAAGAAAATATTATTTCATACGAATATTGAACAAAAATAATATCCCTTACGAATACGAAAGAAATAATACCCCTTACCTTAGTAGAAGGCTGAATACTGCAATAGTGAAGTAGCAGAATACTCTTCTTCTTTCCCTCTATAGCTTCTATTTCTATAATTGCTCTTGTGAGTCTTAGTGAATTGGTGAGAATGAAAGAAGAATGAACTTTTATTTATAGGAAAATATAGTTTCGATAATTGCACGTTTTGGGGCTCAAATTATTACAGTATAGTACTTTCATCTTTTCCTCCATTTTTAATTTAGTCCTACAAGTATTATCAAACTTGCACCACCTCCCCTAATAGTACTATGACGACCCTAGAGATTAGACAATTTATTAAAATCTTAAAAGATTGAATTAAGGTTAAATAATAGACCTAAACAGAAAATAAGTGAATGGATTTGACATTTCTGTGAAGGAATTTTGAAATTTTAAAAACTTTTGGTGAAGGCTTACAGTATTAATGGTATAAGTGTATATGTTCGGTGTATATGGTCATATATGTGTATAGTATGTGGTTAAGGGTCAAGGGTTGACCAGATAAATTATATCAGTGTCCAAACCCTGATATTATATTAAGACATCGACGCTCAGTTAGAAAATTCTATTGATTAATAAGAAACCCTAGAAACCGGTTCTGGAAATCCTAATTTCAGTGTCGGGAATTCAAAACCCTAATTCGGAATATTAAAACTCTAATTTGGGATTTTAAATGCTAGTATAAGGATTAAATGTATTAATTACAAACTTAATTAGGGAATAACCCTAATTGATTAATCAGAAAACCCTAATTGCAAAAATTAGGAACCCTAATTACTATTAAGAAAGTTTTACGTTAATTAGGAAACATTAATCCTAATTACAAGTCCTAGGTGATTCGGAAACCTAATTTAAATTAGGAAACCCTAATTTACATCTTTAGTAACTAAAATTTTCATTTTTAGCCTAATTAGAAAATCCTAGAAAATTAAGTTGTGAAACCTTAGGGTTAAACCCTAAGGGTTGTAGCAAAAGACAATTGTGCCATTAAATTTAGAAGAAAAAAGACTAGAATGCCCTTCTGTCACATTCTTTAATAGGTGGCTTGCAAACCGTGCCATATAATTGAGTTGCTGACCAACTTAAGTTATACACATGTGCATATATCTAAAATATCAACCATTTTATCAGACAATGTACATTGTATTAATTATTTCTATAGATTAACGAGAGAGAAAACAAAGAATAAAACTTCATTTGTGACCAAAATCTCAACCCACACTTTCTCTCTCTAAACCCACGAAAATATTAAGTTTATAAGTCCTTAGAATGATCCCTAGAAAGCCAAGATCAGAATATAAGAATCAGAATCAAAACTTGTGCATTCAAAAGGTATGAACCCTAACTTGTTATCTTTAAGATTGATGTTAAAGTTGTTGTTTGTTGATTAGATATGTGTTAGAGGGTGTCACTTGGTGATCTGGGTTGTTATAACTTAGATCCATATCATCTAGATGCACGAAAATCAAATTTTTGAAATTGATCATGAACCCTAGTTTTGTGCTCTGACTAGCAAATGTCAGAGCTTCTAGATCTCTTTATGTTTGATGATATGTGTGTTTTAAGTTACAGATCTGTTCTATGTTATAAGGACTTCGATCTGAAACTTGAATCAAGCCTAGATCATGTTTAGATTACAAATTATTAAGGGTTAAAGTGCGTTGACCGACCACTTTATGGGTAACCCAGATTACCCAAAAAAGTCTGACAGCATTTTTGCAGGCCTTTGATCTTGTTGCTCTTTGATAGTTAGGTCATTTTGTTGGTTGGAACTTGTAGACTGACATGTAGGCTATACATCTAAGCCTTTACTTTACCAAAATCATAAACAGAAACGAATATAATCGTGGTCAAAGTAGGGTTGACGAAACTACCTTATGAAGGCTTCTGGAAAACCCAGATCTTCAAGGAGCAATTCTTGACCACTACTTTGACCGGCCAAGATCTCTTAGATTTGTTGTTGTTATACTAATTTGGTGATATATTAGTGTACCCTATCATGAATTCTACACGATTGAACCTTAGTATTACACTGAGAAAGGCCAGAACTCTAGATTCATGGCTTGCAAAGTAGATACCATGGTTGTTCTTCATTTTTGGGAAACCCAAAAAAAGAAGAACGGGCCTAACAAGGTTTTTGAGGACCCAGATACATCAAGATCTATGAATTAGGACTGGTCAAACATGATGACTTGAACTCTGTCGATGAAGATCTGGGTTTGGCCAAGAACACCTATAGTGACGGTTCTATCGCTATAGGGCCCTTTAGCGACAGTTTATTTTCCAAAATTAATTATTTTATCAGAATATTTTGTGATGAATTTCATTAATAATTTATTATTAATGGTAATTAATTTATTTAATGAATGTATTAAATAAATTGTGAAAAAATAGAATTAATGATTTAACAATCATATAAAAATGATTTAAGTGTTATAAAAATATTTTAAGTAATAAAATATAACTTTTGATATTTTGGCACTAAAAACATTAATATTTAATATTAATGGCAATTATCTGATAATGAATTTAAAGGTTTAAAATTTATATAAATATTATTTTAAGGTATTAAAAATACTTTGATATATTATAAATATATTACAATATTATGTCGAGAATTTCATTAATATTTGATAATAAATAAATATTAATGATAATAGAATATTGTGGTATTTAAAATTATATAAATACGATTTAAATGATTGAAAAATCATGATAAATGATCATAATTATCTGAAAATTATTATGAGTCATTAAAAATTATTTTGATAGATAATAAAATTATCTAAGATAATTGTGAACCAGTTTAGATCGAGTCTTAGTAATATTATTCTCGATAATTGTCTGACTTGGTCGTCGGGATGTCAGAATTGTACCGGATTCAACTCAGACTGCAATAGTCTGACTTGATACTAGCTCTTATGTTCTGTATAGACTGATAGGGTTATGTGTTATGTGTTTAGGTTATTCTATGTTAATATATAATAGTATTATACTGTGATGATATTATTCTAATATGTGAAAATCGATATTATTTATAGTAGGTTTTCAGACAATGCTAAATAAATTGTGTAACGATAATCAACAGATCAGGCAAGCTTTTCCTTCACTCAACTTCGAGTTGTTTATTTCAAATATGCTTATGGATAATCATTGCTGATTAACATGTCTATGGTTTAATGAATCGTACTAAGTGCATATTGCATATATTCATCAGTTTTGAAAGGCTGATAACCTTCATTACCATTCGGTCCAAATATAATTGATATGTTCATATTCAATGTTCGTTCAGCTATGAAAATTTGTCCATGCTAGTTCATAATTATATTGTTGAATGTTAGCTAGCTATTATTCAAAATCTTTCCATCATGGTATATCCTTAATTTATTGAACTTAAACTTGTTGGGAAAACTTGTTGCTCACCTTTGCTATATCATGATAAACATTGCAGATTAAGGCAAATACGTCGGATACAAGGAAAAGTCAAAGCCAAGTTCAGATTGGGACTATGTGTGCAGCTAGATTTGTAACAATATTGTATGATAATAACAATGTATGTTAGATAGGATATTGATTAAGATATTATGTGAAGGTTCTAGACCTTGGGGATAGTGTATAAAGTTTTAATGTATAAACAATTTATGTTTATATTTTCCGCAATAGTTATAGAATTAGTATACCGATCCTTGGTGATTAGGGACCGGATTTGGGGATGCTACAGTTGGTATCAAAGATGTTGGTTATGAACATTAGGTAGGGTTACCTGAGACTAATAACCGCAGTGATTAGGATAAGGACTAACTCAAATAGAGTTAGTGTGTCGGTAAAATTCAAAGACGAATCTCGGCGGGTTATAAAGACACGAAGTTCCCTAACTCTGATAATAAAGGTGAACAATAATGGTGAATAGATAGAGTCTATAAGACTAAAGGTACATGGATAATAGATCGTAAAACAAAACGATCATAGCATAGAAATGAATCATAATATATACGATGTGATCACCCCTTGATTTGATAAAATTATAACAGGGAATAGAAACAATCAAATGAGTGACAAGTTTAAGGCAAGATTGTTGTGTGTCAGATGTACTATGAATTGATAGAGATTCAGGAAAGGATTATGAATATGGATTAAATGAAATTCGTATTGAGAAGGGAGTTAAGATTAGGTTGGGATTTCAATTGAGGACTCATGTCAGTAGCTAAGTTGTAGGATTCCTTGTTATGGGCGGGGTATTGTACTTGGTGTAAAAACCACTTAGTTTTTGGTACTGATAATCATTGAAATGTCTGTGTTTCACTATTTGCTATATACATGTTTAGAAGGAGATTCTTTTCTCAGGTGTATAACAGATAGGTAGGTTATAGGTAGAGAATATCAGGTTAAGTACGAGTTCTTAAAACTCATACTTATGGTATGTTTGTGACTCATGGTTATATGAAATGTTTATGAACCCCTCAGCGAATGGACGCCAAAGGTCTGTCTAGGACAAGTTCTCAAACTCATATGATTGTGAAAAGTTCCTAAACTCATAAGTATGGTAAGTTTGATGAACTGGGTATAGATATGTGTGAATGGATTATTAAGGATAATAGGAATATATAGACTATTTAAGAAATTTATTATTAGTGGAGACATAGGTTTTCCAAAACTCCTAGCTATACTAGACTTTGAACTTTTTAGACATCAAGCTAAATATGCACTATGTGCTTTTTGAAAATGAATTTTTATTCTCAACTCCTGGTGACCATTGTGTATGTGTGAACTTCGGGCCACCGACTCCTCGTTTCCCGTTGAGATGATTAAACAGATTTGCAATGATTTTTGAAAGGTTTAAAGAATAGTCTATGCTAATTGTTTTAGCTAGACGAAAATAATTTGAAACATCAAAATGTGTTTTATTTATCATTAATGTATCATGTAACCTGGAGCAAGATTGATAAAAAATGATGGAGTTGTAAATACAGGAATATTTAGTGTTGAATTCGATCTAAAAATCATTGTTCCACTATTTTATGATGTGTTATGACAAAGTCATACAATGACGCCATCCTCAAACAGGCTGTTAATATAGTACGACATCATAACATCATTTTTAAAGTTTTAATTTGCCAACGGGGTTTTGGCTATACCTTAATATTACGTTTGAAATTGATTATTGATATGAGTCTAAGCTATTTGATTTGGTTAGACCAACGTTTATGAAAACCCAAAGCGTTATTTAAAAATTTTCCCTAACCAAATTATTTTGGTGCGGATTCTGATAAAGACTGAGATAAGAAAATTTTTGTGCGCCTAAGGTAGATGGGATAGAGGGAACGAGGAAAAATTATTCCAACCAGCAGTACTTGGCCAGTACAGGGCATATCGGGCTAATTTCCCTACGTGTTTGTAAGTATGATGGTTTTGCGGATGAATTTTTGTATCACCTTTTCGAAAATGACAGACAATAGTCTATATAACTCTTCAACATTATTTGAATTTTTTTTTACTCTTGTGAGGAATGTATTGGGTAGCATGTGATGCTGTGTATGAAAGGTATAAGGTGTAAGTTGAATTTCAGGGATGAAATTCTTAGAAGAAGGGGTGAATGTGACGACCCGAGAAATTAGACAATTTATTAGAATCTTAAAAGATTGATTTAAGGTTAAATAATAGACCTAATCAGAAAATAAGTGAATGGATTTGACATTTCTAGGAAGGAATTTTTTAATTTTAAAATTTTTTGGTGAAGGCTTACAGTATTAATGGTATAAGTGTATATGTTCGGTGTATATGATCATATATGTGTACAATATGTGGTTGAGGGTCAAGGGTCAAGGGTTGACCAGATAAATTATATCAGTGTCCAAACACTGATATTATATTAAGAACATCGACGTTCAGTTAGAAAATTCTATTGATTAATAAGAAACCCTAAAAACCGGTTCTGGAAACCCTAATTTCAGTTATGAAAATCTGAAACCCTAATTCGGAATATTAAAACTTTAATTTGGGATTTCAAATGTTAGTAGAAGGCTTAAGTGTATTAATTACAAACTTAATTAGGGAATAACCCTAATTGATAAATCAGAAAACCTTAATTGCAAAAATTAGGAACCCTAATTCCTAATTAGAAACTCTAATTGCTAATTAAGAAAGTTTTACGTTAATTAGGAAACATTAATCCTAATTACAAGTCCTAAGTCATTCGGAAACCTAATTTAAATTAGGAAACCCTAATTTACATTTTTAGTAACTAAAATTTTAATTTTTAGCCTAATAAGAAAATCTTAGAAAATCAAGTTGTGAAACCTTAGGTTTAAACCCTAAGGGTTGTAGCAAAAGACAATTGTGCCATTAAAATTAGAAGCAAAAAGACTAGAATGCCCTTGTCTCACATTCTTTAATATGTGGCTTGCAAATATTTCCATATAATTGAGTTGTTGACCAACTTAAGATATACAAATGTTCATATATCTAAAATATCAGCCATTTTATCAGCGAATGTACATTGTATTCATTATTTATATAGATTAAAGAGAGAGAAAACCAAGAATAAAGCTTCATTTGGGACCAAAATATCAACCCACACTTTCTCTCTCTAGACCCATGGAAATATTAAGTTGATCAGTCATTACAACGATCCCTAGCAAGCCAAGATCAGAACATAAGAATCAGAATCAAAACTTGTGCAGTCAAAAGGTATGAACCCTAACTTGCTAGATCTTTAAGATTGATGTTAAAGTTGTTGTTTGTTGATTAAATATGTGTTAGAGGGTGTCACTTGGTGATCTGGGTTGTTATAACTTAGATCTATATCATCTAGTTGTACGAAAATCAAAATTTTGAAACTGATCATGAACCCTAGTTTTGTGCTCTGACAAGCAAATGTCAGAGCTTCTGCATCTCTATGTGTTTGATGATATGTGTGTTTTAAGTTATAGATCTGTTCTATGTTGTAAGGGCTTCGATCTAAAACTTGAATCAAGCCCAAATCATATTTAGATTGCAAGTTATTAAGGGTCAAAGTGTGTTGACCGGCCAACTGTTTATGGGTAACCCAGATTACCATGAAAAGTCTGACAGCATTTTTGCAGGCCTTTGATCTTGCTGCTCTTTAATAGTTAGGTCATTTTGTTGGTTGGACCTTGTAGACTGACATGTAGGCTATACATTTATGCCTTTACTTTACCAAAATTATAAACAGAAATGAATATAATCGTGGTCAAAGTAGGGTTGACGAAACTACCTTTTGAAGGTTTCTGGAAAACCCAGATCTTCAAGGAGCAGTTCCTGACCACTACTTTGACCGACCAAGATCGCTTAGATTTGTTGTTGTTATACTAATTTAGTGATATATTATTGTACCCTGTCATGAATACTACACGATTGAACCTTAGTATTACATTGAGAAAGGCCAAAACTCTAGATTCAAGGCTTGCAAAGTAGATACCATGGTTGTTCTTCATTTCTTGGAAACCCAGAAAAGTAAGAACATGCTTGACAAGGTATTTGAGGACCCAGATCTCTCTAATTTGATATAGAATGGCCATGATGTTTGTTTAGGGTTGTAGTATTACATAAATACTATAACCTTAACACATAATCAAACCCAGATACATCAAGATCCATGAATTAGGACTGGTCAAACATGATGACTTGAACTTTGTCGATGAAGATCTGGGTTTGGCCAAGAACACTCAAGAACACCTATAGCGACGGTTTTATCGCTATAGGGCCCTTTAGCGAAAGTTTATTTTCCAAAATTAATTATTTTATCAGAATATTTTGTGACAAATTTCATTAATAATTTATTATTAATGGTAATTAATTTATTTAATGAATGTATTAAATAAATTGTGGAAAAATAGAATTAATGATTTAAAAATCATATGAAAATGATTTAAGTGTTATAAAATATTTTAAGTTATAAAATATAACTTTTGATATTTTGGCATGAAAAACATTAATATTTAATATTAATGGCAATTATCGGATAATGGATTTAAAGGTTTAAAATTATATAAATATGATTTTAAGGTATTAAAATACTTTGATATATTATAAATATATTATAATATTATGTCGAGAATTTCATTAATATTTGATAATAAATAAATATTAATGATAATAGAATATTGTGGTATTTAAAATTATATAAATACGATTTTAATGATTGAAAAATCATGATAAATGATAATAATTATCTGAAAATTATTATGAGTCATTGAAAAATATTTTAAAAGATAATAAAATTATCCAAGAGAACTGTGAACCAGTTTAGACCAAGTCTTAATAATATTAGGCTTGAGAATTGTCCGACTAGGTCGTCGGGATGTCAAAATTGTGCCGAATTCAACTCAGACTGCAATAGTCTGACTTGGTACTAAGTCTTATGTGTTGTATAGATTGATAGGGTTATGTGTTATGTGTTTAGGTTATTCTATGTTAATATATAAGAGTATTATACTGTGATGATATTATTCTATTATTTGGAAATCGGTATTATTTATATTAGGTTTTCAGACAAAGCTAAATAAGTTGCGTAACGATAATCAACGGATCAGGCAAGTTTTTCCTTAACTCAACTTCGAGTTGTTTATTTCGAATATGCTTATGGATAATCATTGTTGATTATCATGTCTATGGTTTAATGAATCATACTCAGTGCATATTGCATGTATTCATCAGGTATGAAAGGCTGAAAACCTTCATTACCATTCGGTCCATATATAATTGATATGTTCATGTTCAATGTTCGTTCAGCTATGAAAATTTGGCCATTTTAGTTCACAATTATATTGTTGAATGTTAGCTAGCTATTATTTAAAATCTTTCAATCATGATATATCATTAATTTATTGAACTTAAACTTGTTGGGCAAACTTCTTCCTCACCTTTGCTATATCATGATAAACATTTCAGATTAAGGCGAATACGTCAGATACAATGAAAAGTTAAAGCCAAGTTCAGCTTGGGACTGTGTGTGCAGCTAGATTTGTAACAGTATTGTATGATAATAATAATATATGTTAGATAGGATATTGATTCAGATATTATGTGAAGGTTCTCGACCTTGGGGATAGTGTATAAAGTTTTAATGTATAAACAATTTATGTTTATATTTTCCGCAATAGTTATAGAATTAGTATACCAGATCCTTGGTGATTAGGACCGGGATTTGGGGATGCTACAGTTGGTATCAAAGATGTTGGTTATGAACATTAGGTAGGGTTACCTGAGACTAATAACCGCAGTGATTAGGATAAGGACTAACTCAAATAGAGTTAGTGTGTCGGTAAGATTCAAAGACGAATCTCGGCGGGTTATAAAGACACGAAGTTCCCTAACTCTGATAATAAAGGTGAACAATAATGGTGAATAGATAGAGTCTATAAGACTAAAGGTACAGGGATAATAGATCGTAAAACAAAACGATCATAGCATAGAAATGAATCATAATATATACGATGTGATCACCCCTTGATTTGATAAAATTATAACAGGGAATAGAAACAATCAAATGAGTGACAAGTTTAAGGCAAGATTGTTGTGTGTCAGATGTACTATGAATTGATAGAGATTCAGGAAAGGATTATGAATATGGATTAAATGAAATTCGTATTGAGAAGGGAGTTAAGATTAGGTTGGGATTTCAATTGAGGACTCATGTCAGTAGCTAAGTTGTATGATTCCTTGTTATGGGCGGGGTATTGTACTTGGTGTAAAAACCACTTAGTTTTTGGTACTGATAATCATTGAAATGTCTGTGTCGCACTATTTGCTATATACATGTTTAGAAGGAGATTCTTTTCTCAGGTGTATAACAGATAGGTAGGTTATAGGTAGAGAATATCAGGTTAAGTACGAGTTCTTAAAACTCATACTTATGGTATGTTCGTGACTCATGATTATATGAAATGTTTATGAACCCCTCAGCGAATGGACGCCAATGGTCTGTCTAGGACAAGTTCATAAACTCATATGATTGTGGAAAGTTCCTGAACTCATAAGTGTGGTAAGTTTGATGAACTGGGTATAGATATGTGTGAATGGAGTATTGAGGATAATAGGAATAGATAGACTATTTAAGAAATTGATTATTATTGGAGACATAGGTTTTCCAAAACTCCTAGCTATGCTAGACTTCAAACTTTTTGGACATCAAGCTAAATACGCACTATGTGCTTTTTGAAAATGAATTTTTATTCTCAACTCCTGGTGACCATTGTGTATGTGTGGACTTCGGGCCACCGACTCTTCGTTACCTGTTGAGATGATAAAACTGATTTGCAATGATTTTTGAATGGTTTAAAGAATAGTCTATGCTAATTGTTTTGGCTAGACGAAAATAATTTGAAACATCAAAATGTGTTTTATTTATTATTAATGTATCATGTAACCTAGTGCAAGATTGATAAAAAAATGATGGAGTTGTAAATACTGGAATAATTAGTGTTGAATTCGATCTAAAAATCATTGTTCCACTATTGTATAATGTGTTATGACAAAGTCATTCAATGACGCCATCCTCAAACGGGCTGTTAATACAGTACGACATCATGACGTCATTTTCAAAGTTTTAATATGCCAACGGGGTTTTGGCTATACCTTAATATTTTGTTTGAAATTGATTATTGATATAAGTCTAAGCTATTTGATTCGGCTCGACCAACGTTCATGAAAACTCTAAGCGTTCTTTGAAAATTTTCCCGAACCAAATTGTTTTGGTGCGGATTCTGATAAAGACTGAGGTAAGAAAGTTTTTGTGCGCCTAAGGTGGATGGGATAGAGGGAACGGGGAAAAATTGTTTCAACCAAAGAAGATTGACCAAGACAGGCATATCATATCGCTAATTTCCTATGTATCTCAGTAAGTATGACGATTTTACGGATGAATTTTTGTATCACCTTTTCGAAAATGACAGACAATAGTCTATATAACTCTTCAACATTATTTGAATTTTTTTTTTACTCTTGTGAGGAATGTATTGGGTAGCATGTGATGCTGTGTATGAAAGGTATAAGGTGTAAGTTTAATTTCGGGGATGAAATTCTTAGAAAAAGGGGTGAATGTGACTACCTGAGAAATTAGACAATTTATTAAAATCTTAAAAGATTGATTTAAGGTTAAATAATAGACCTAAATAGAAAATAAATGAATGGATTTGACATTTCTGGGAAAGAATTTGGTAATTTTAAAAATTTTTGGTGAAGGCTTACAGTATTAATGGTATAAGTGTATATGTTCGGTGTATATGGTCATATATGTGTACAGTATGTGGTTAAGGGTCAAGGGTTGACCAGAAAAATTATATCAGTGTCCAAACCCTGATATTATATTAAAAACATCGACGATCAGTTAGAAAATTCTATTGATTAATAAGAAACCCTAGAAACTTTTTCTGGAAACCCTAATTTCAGTTCTGGGAATCTGAAACCCTAATTTGGAATATTAAAAGTCTAATTTGGGATTTCAAATGCTAGTATAAGGCTTAAGTGTATTAATTACAAACTTAATTAGGAAATAACCCTTATTGATTAATCAGAAAACCCTAATTGAAAAAATTAGGAACCCTAATTGCTAATTAGAAACCCTAGTTGCTAATTAAGAAAGTTTTACGTTAATGAGGAAACATTAATCCTAATTACAAGTCCTAAGTGATTCAGAAACCTAATTTTAATTAGGAAACCCTAATTTACATTTTTAGTAACTAAAATTTTCGTTTTTAGCCTAATAAGAAAATCCAAGAAAATCAAGTTGTGAAGCCTTAGGGTCAAACCGTAAGGGTTGAACCTTAAGGGTTGTAGCAAAAGACAATTGTGCCATTAAAATTAAAAGCAAAAAGACTAGAATGCCCTTTTTGTATAACCCTAACTTTTATGAATACAAATAAATTTTTCTATAAATACCATTTTTGAATATTAAGGTTTGAATTTGTTATAATGTTATAGTTGTGGGGAATATTTATAAATTTTGCAAAATAAGCAAGTTGTTATATAATATTTGATTTGTCGGGGAATATTAATTTTAACATGGAATATTCGTACGACGGCACAATCATTGGTGAACCCCACAACGTAATTATTGTCGGAGAAAAGCATGTAAATATCTTTTATGAAAATAACGGCGGAAGTTTTACCGTTAACTGTTGAAATAGCCGGTGTTAAAAGTACAGTAATACGCGTGGTTGCATAGTAGCACACTATTGATTAATGATGCTTACGTGAGAAGTCACTCAGTTATACTCAATTATTGCTACAGTAATTGCTGCATCATATCTCTCATATTATTGATTCAATTATTGTCACATTATCATCTGCAATATATTTTCTATTATTAAATCAATAATTGATACGACAAAGTTATTCATATTATTATTTTCAATATTGACAATGTCTAGAAGTTCTGTCAATGAGAGGTTTGGTCACCTTATCGAAAAGCCCCCTCTTTTCTGGGAACAACCTGGTTGTTAATATTGCGAATTATAATAATAATGAATAAACGTTGTTAAAAATATTGAGGGGATTTTTATGAAGTATTTATTGTAAATTTTGCTTATTTTATGGACCCCCATTTACCCATTTTTCAAAATAATCGATAGAAAATTTTTTAGTATAATAAGGGTGGGGCCATATGTGGGGGCCACATGTGGGGCCCGCATGTGAATTTTGGAAACTGAAATGGAAATGGGGGGAGTGATGATTACGGGCAAAAGAGGGAATTATATATATATATATATATTAAGTTTTATTTTTTTTGATTATAAATAGAATATATTATATTTTATTTAAATTTTTTGTTTTATTAGAATATTTTAGTGCACAGTAATGAATAGTAAAATCAAATTTTCATAAAATTTCAGCCAAACGTCGTCCGTGATTATTCTGTACTGTGTAGTCCATGATTAAAATTTTCAAATAGTATCCTTTCCATTCTCCTATAAATAGGATGCTTATTTAGAATTGAAAATCACACCAGAATCAGAGAATTCTTTTTCTATAATATTGAGCATATTTCTTTCGAGTTTTAGAAAGCTTTGAGCGTAGAAAACAGTAAAAGTTTTCTTCAAGAATATCCCCGCTATACCAGTTGGAATACTCTTCTTTTCAAAGTAAGAGATGTTATTTTTGTTCAATATTCGCTTGAAATAATATTTTCTTCCATACTTTGTAGTATTTAAGTAATATTATTTCGTTTCAGATTTCGAATTCTATACTCATTTGGTTAAAGTTTTGGCTTCTATACTATATGAAATTAGTAGAATATCCTTAAATTTTGTGTTTCATCTAGTATCTTTTCAAAGAAATATTATTCTGAGCATTCTTGTTAAATTTTAACCTTTTTATGTCAGAGTACTATTCACGTAGTACTATTCACAGGGTACTATTCACTCGAGTACTATTCACCCGGGGTGCTATTCATGATAAAAGTTGATTCGTTTTCGGTCCAAATTATTTTTGGTACAATATTATTCTTGAATTTTACTCCACCAAGCAGTATCATGTTGACAATTTGGATGTTATTGATTTTTGGATAAATTAAATTAGAAATCTTTAAAAATTTATCCTTTGCTTTTATTTAATTGAATTCTTATATCATTGTCATCATCCTCATGTTTATATTATGATGAAAGTCATCTGTGGCTGTAGTGCAAAGATGGACTTGGTATGATTATGACAAGGGATTATTCAGTATAATCATGACCGTAATGTTACAAAAGATGTGGTAAAAGTCCTCATTGGCCCGTAGTGCATTGATGGACAGTTGTTGGCATGATTATGACCATTGATGAATACACGAATATCCTTGCCCCGTAGTGCATGGATAATTTGTGGTCGTGATACTAAAGAATATCATTGGCCGTAGTGCAGGGGTGATTCGATTGTTGCCTCCTTTTTAGTTCTAACAAAAGGACTCTAACTCATGCAAGCATACACAGGTTAACAAGTAATACAGAGTAAGTAAAGTATCGATTCACAGACAAAGGTTTCAAAATTAAATTATTATGCATCAACTGTATCACTATTTTTATATGCTTAAACGAACATTTATTATTTTGAATTATTCTAAACTCAACTAATGAATAAAAGAAGAATAATAAATCAAATTTGGAAATAATGGGATTCTAACTTCAATTCATATTTCATCTAAATAATACCCTCATGCAAGATCATTCATGTATCATGTAAAATTAGCCAAGAGCGCAAAACTAGACTTAACCATTTTTCAATGCATTGTGACCTACTCACATAACATCCATGTGCAATAGAAATCATGTAATCATCAATAAAACCAAAACCACTATATTTCTATGTGACTTTGCAGCAATATAGAATTAAAGCGTAAGCTCTTATGAAACTACACACGGTGAATCAGTATATTTCTATCTGGTTCACGAAATATAAAGCTAAACAATTCAGCCTCATAAACGCATGCTATCATGATTACAACCATACTCACATGTCATTTTTCAATTCCATATAAGTACATAAGATGAATGGTGATCAAGCATTCATGAAATCAAATCAAGTATAACAGAATTTCCATGATAACTACACAATCAAGCATTCAGGCCATTAATAGTAGATTACATATCAATATCCGTTAGAATCCCATAATGGAGTTTAGTTCATTGCTGAACCAAAATCCATTATGGGATTATAACAACACATGAGAAATAAATAAAACAATTGAGAGAAAAGATATAGTTGATCAAACCCAATTACAAATTATACTCCAAATGTGTTATTCAAATCTCTAATATTATCCAGCAAAATAAAAGTAGTTTGTAATCAATGTTTGAATTCCAAAGAAGAAGTATAAAACATTAAGTCTATGCTTGGCTCCACGTTGGAATTCGTTCAAAGCGTAAAAATCGTAGTTCTATATTATGAAAAACTGATAAAAACGATCGTAATACTCGTCTGGTACCAACCAGAGTAATTTATACCAACTCAAATACTTCTAATTTAAAATTTAAAATAAAATTAATTCACAAATTGCAGATGATGATGTGCGGTACCGCGAGGTTCTAGTATCTGAGATAAGCGTGGCGCTACCTGGTAATAGCGCGTTCTTCCTTCGTTTGTTGATGGCGCGAAGGCGCTTGTGTTTTAGCTCATTTAATCAGCTTTACTTCCTCAATTCTCGCACTCTATGCTCTGCTGCTGCTTCATGTTGCTCCACTGCTTATTGCTTGTTCCTTCATCACTGTTCAATCCCTTATCTCCACTCGCTTCACGTATCATGCCTTAGCTATTCTCACCACACATGTCACTGCTAAGCTATGCCATTTCCTGTGTTTCCATACCAGAGGAGTTCTAAGTACAAGTAATGCAAAATAAAACAAAATGCAACTAAAAACATACTAAAATGTACTTGAGATGGGCATAGTTCTCATAAATTGATGTTCAATAAGTAGGTATAAAACCCACTTATCAAATACCCCCAAACTTGAACTATTGCTTGCCCTCAAGCAATGCATCGGACATTAAACACTGACAATGCAACTACATGCTATGCAACTAGATCATGATGCAAATGAGTTTCATATTCTTCCAGCTATAACAAAATTTCAGTCAAAAATGCCTCAGCGAATTATCCAGATTCGAGAATACAAATTCAAACCAAACTACAGGCATAATATCATACACTCAAATAATTCATATATGCTATAAAGATGATGATGTGTGTGTGTGTTTTGCGTTCACCCAAAACTTGATTAAAGAAAAGAATACACATGTTAAACTACTCAAAACAGAAAATTACAGTCTAAATACAGATTCATGTATACTTATGTAACAAAAACTGTTCCAACATATCAAAACAAATTGAGGTTCAACAATGGGCTTAACTGCTTTATTTCTACTCACGAGGGAGATTTTCACCCTTTCCCGCGGTGTTTATTGCTATTTTTTTTTTGACATGACTGTGCAATGCCTTATTCCATTAGGCTAACAATGCTACCCCTTAGCGAGCTTTTAACCAACGACTCCTAGACCATAAAAGACCTTTAGGGCGCTAGGTGTTAAGACACCCCTACGGGCGTACTTACTCAAGTAACAAGGGCCCCAAAATAAGACTAGCCACGTTATTGCTTTATATATATATATATATATATATATATATATATAGCATACCCATGTGTTCCCAAAGTTTGATTATCACTGTTTTGCACAGTCTAAGTCCATTTTCCACATAATTCTTGTTTTAAAACCACATTTCCTATCAAGCAATGGAACACATAATTTTTATGCCTACAAGCAATTGTGAACACGGCAGTGCAAATCGAAAGCATCTAAACAACATCATGTAAAAAATTATATCTTAGCTCATGTTATCCAAAATACTCACAATCCTTCAAAATTCACTATCATCACAGGCTCAACAAAACTTCCATAAAGCTAGAACTGTGAGACATACAACTAAACATCAAATGCAACTAAACATATACTAACACAAATTATCATAATGACTAAAAATAGAAAATTATATGCAATTATTATCTAACACATAAAATATGAAAAATTTAAACTAATCATGCAAACACTATATGCAACTACCCTACTACCTAATACCCCAAACTTAAAATATTCATTGTCTCAATGAATTAAGGTAAAGGGTTCGAGAAACTCCCCTACTGCTCAGCTACACCACCCTCTTCGGGAGGTGAATCCGGTGGTGGAAATGGCACGGCGGTTCCAAACTGCGGCCACTCAAGCATAGTCCCTTGCTGTGCAAACGCCTCCGAGAGAGACCTCGTCAGACCCATAGCAAACGCTGTAAAGTTGTCATACATTGCGTCGACCTTGCGCTCCAACCTTCGGACCTTGGGTTGACGAGCGCGCTTCATCTTCCTGTGTAGGTTGTGGTGGAGGCACTGAGAATGTGGGTTGGATGATAAAGCCTTTTCCTCTCGGGTGCGGTGTACCTCCCGCCCAATCCTTGAATTTGGCAATAGTCGCATGAGTGATATCTTGGCTAGGGTTCTACATTTGTTCATTACCCAGTGGACTCCTTGATGGACACACAGGCTAGCTACAATAGACGCATGTGGAATACTCCCCATAGTGCTCCCCCGCATATAACGTAACATATTTGGATGAATGAGGTGGCCCACATCAATGTACTTGCCTGTGACTATTCCCCACAAAATGATAGCCCTCTCAGTTATGATTTCGTGCTGATGAGACGACGGAATGAGCTTTGCACATATAAACAAATTCCATGCTTTAGCATATCGATTCAAGGCTGAGGTTGGGAAAGTTCTAGGCTGATTCATTCCTGCCCTACAATTCCACTTCGTTCTTAGAACGCACAAGTCAGTAATGAATTCGTCCAAATCAGTCTCAAAGTAGGCAGCCTCAACCCAATTATCGTACCAAGTCGATGGTGTGTCAACTATCTTGAAAATTTCTCTGATTGCTGGTGGTCTGTAATCTACTTGAACTTCTCGAACCACAAACAAACCACTCATTGTGTCTTTTGCACTAGCATAGAATTCGCGAACGATACTCATTGGAACTGGCATAGGGCTTGCAGTCAGTCCACCCCATCCTCTTTCGCGAATCATATCCCATAACTGGCCATCCTGCTTCTCAGGCTTGAACCCACGTTCCTTCACAAACGTCTTTGCCATGATTCTGTAATACTCCATTTGTACCTCCAGACTGAGAAATTTTGTGTGGTCCATAACATCCTCACCTTGGTTACTAGAGGAAGATGATGATGAATAAGTGATAGAACGCACTATCTTAGGACTCATTGCTCTGAATGAATAATAGTAGAAATCTGCTTGATGTAATTGGAAGAGTAATAATGGATGAATGGACCACCCCCAAACATGAGTTGCACACACTAAAACCCTAGTTTTATCAGTGAGGGGTGTGACGTGTGTAGAGTAACTGATGCGCACGACGTGGGATGAGATGAACGAATGGAGAAGAGAATAGGACTCTCTACATTATCAATTTGTAACTATTTGGAGAAGAGGAATCATGTGCATTGTGGAGTCTAAGGGAATATGGCTCTCTTTTATATTAAGTGAGAGAAGATATGAGTCACAACACGTCTTTAAGACTTCAAAATTTTTCAATGTCCGAATTAATACTGCGTGGCGGCGCTGCATGTTTTTCAATGGGGACATGGCGCGCGCGGGTCTCATGATCGATCTTTATCACAGACTTGTAGTGTGGGCACGCGGTTTTTCAAGGTATACATTGCGCGGTCGCGCGACCCTGCTTCCTGCAATTCTAGTCTGCATCTTCCAATATAGCACACAGTAATGAATTCAGTCCAAAACACCTACATAAACATCAATAAACACTGTCAAAGCATGAATTACTGAATAAGCTTGAGTGACTATCTTAACACCATAATTTCTATGCTATGCACAAACACAGTCCAATGCAAATTCAGTTGCCAATGCCCTTATACAGAACAAATCAAACTATCACATTTAAAAATAACATGAACTAACAAAAATAACCTAAACTAAATAAATAAAAGGTAGAGATAGAAACAATGGGTTGCCTCCCATCAAACGCTAAGTTATAGTCAATTAGCTTGACTGTCTCTAAATCTTATATCGAAGAAAGAATTAAGGTGACTTTCTGTCTGCCAACCTCGCTACTAAAGTAATGCTTCAGACTCTGTCCATTCACTTTAAACGGTTGGTCTGGGAACTTATCGAACACTTCTACCGCTCCATATTGGAAAACTGTCTTCACTGTGAATGGCCCTGACCACCTTAATTTGAGCTTCCCAGGAAAAAGTTTAAGTCTGGAATTGAAAAGCAAAACTCTTTGTCCCGGCTCAAATGTTCTCTCTATGGTCTTGCGATCATGCCATTTCTTCACCTTCTCCTTATACAACTTTGAATTTTCATACGCTTATAATCGGAATTCATCCAACACGTTGAGTTGGAGTAGGCATTTCTCCCCTGTAGCTTTCAAATCAAAATTGAGCTTCCGAATCGCCCAATATGCCTTATGCTCTAGCTCCGTAGGAAGATGACAGGCTTTTCCATAAATGAGCTGAAAAGGTGACATACCCAATTGAGTTTTGTACGCAGTCCTATATGCCCAAACAACATCATCAAGCTTTAAAGACCAATCCTTCCTGGTGGGATTCACAACTTTTTTAAGGATTCTTTTAACTTCTCGATTTAAAACTTCTGCTTGGCCATTCGTTTGTGGGTGATAAGCTGTAGCAATGCGATGGTTCACCCCATACTTGGCCAACAAAGCTGTAAACTGCCTGTTGCAGAAATGACTGCCTTCATCACTAATGATGGCCCTTGGAGTCTCAAACCTCATGAAGATACTTCTTTGCAAAAATCTGAGGACCACTTTGGCATCATTTGTTGCAAGAGTTTCCACTTCTACCCATTTCGACACATAATCCACTACGATTAAGATGTAAAGATTCCCACATGAAGAAATGAAATGGCCCATGAAATCAATCCCCCAAGCATCAAAAATTTTCACTTTGAGGATCTTATTCAATTGCATTTCATTTCTTTCCAAAATGTTCCCAACTCGCTAACATCTGTCACATCTCTGGACGAAACTATACGCATCCTTGAAAATTGTCGGCCAATAAAATACTGCTTGTAATACTCTAGCCGATGTTCGCTCTCCACCGTAGTGACCCCCATACAAAGAAGCATGACAATCCTGCAGAATCCCCTCTATCTCGCTATATGGAATACACCTTCGTATCATTTGATTAGCACACTGTTTAAACAAATATGGCTCATCCCATATATATCATTTGACATCGTGTAGAAATTTTTTCTTTTGATGACCCACCAAGTCAGAAGGTACCATCTTACTCACAAAATAGTTCGCGTAGTCTGCAAACCATGGCACTTCCCCTTTCACCACAAACAACTGCTCATCTGAAAAGGATTCATTAATTACAACTTTGTCATCTGTCTCCCTTTCCGGATTCTCTAGTCGAGATAAGTGGTCCGCCACTTGGTTTTCAGTGCCCTTTCTGTCCTTGATCTCCAAATTGAATTCCTGCAACAATAATATCCATCTGATCATACGAAGCTTTGCATCCTTCTTTGCCACTAAGTGTCGGATTGTCGTGTGATCTGTGTACACTATCACCTTCGTACCAATCAGATACGCTCGGAATTTATCAAAAGCGTATACAATTGCCAATAATTCTTTCTCGGTGGTGGTGTAGTTCAACTGCGCATCTGTAAGGGTTTTGCTGGCATAATAGATCACATGAAAAATTTTCTCCTTTCTCTGACCTAAAATAGCCCCCACAGCGTAATCACTGGCATCACACATCAACTCAAATGGCAAATCCCAATCTGGAGCAGTAATAACTGGTGCTGAAGTTAATTTCCCCTTCAAGTGCTCAAATGCCGACACGTAAGTCTCATCAAATTTAAACTGTGCATCATTCTCCAATAAACTACATAGTGGTTTGGTTATCTTAGAGAAGTCCTTGATGAATCTATAGTAGAAGCCTGCGTGTCCAAGAAAACTGCAAACACCTTTTACTGAAGTAGGTGGTGGCAATTTCTCTATAGTTTCTAGTTTAGCCCTGTCCACCTCGAGTCCCCACTTCGAAACCTTGTGTCCCAGAATTATTCCTTCTTGTACCATAAAATGGCACTTTTCCCAGTTCAGTACTAAATTTGTTTCAACACACCTTCTCAAGACCATCACCAAATTCTCAAGGCATAAATCAATAGAATCCCCAAATACCGAGAAATTGCCCATGAATACCTCCACATTCTGTTCCACCATATCCGAAAAAATAGCCATCATGCATCTCTAAAAGGTGGCTGGAGCATTGTACAACCTAAAAGACATCCTTCTGAAAGCAAAAGTGTCGTATGGACATGTGAAGGTTGTTTTTTTCAGGATCCTCTGGAGCTATCATCATCTGATTGTAGCCTGAATAACCGTCCAGAAGGCAATAATACTCATGACCTGCTAGTCTATCCAACATTTGATCAATGAATGGCAGTGGAAAGTGATATTTCCTTGTAGCTTTGTTAAGCTTGCGGTAATCCATGCAGACTCTCCACCCCGTCACTGTTCGTGTTGGAATCAACTCATTATTCTCATTTGAAACCACGGTCATACCACCCTTCTTCGGTTCATATTGCACTTGGCTCACCCATGAACTATCTGAAATCGGATATATTATGCCTGCATCCAGCCATTTCAAAACTTCTTTCTTGACCACTTCTTTCATGATCGTATTAAGTCTTCTTTATTACTCTACCGACGATTTACTATCATCTTCCAACAAGATCTTATGCATGCAAAGAGAAGGGCTGATCCCTTTTATATCTGCTATAGTCCATCCAATAGCTGACTTGAACTCTCTAAGGACTCTTAGCAATTTTTCTTCTTGAAAAGATGTTAGTGCAGAAGAAATAATCACCGGTAGCTTTGAATCTTTATTTAAAAATGCATACCTCAAATGATCTGGAAGTGGTTTTAATTCAAGTTTTGGAGGTGTCTCAAGAGATGGCTTCAATTTTACTGACGTCTCTCCAGCTTTCTTCAATGGCTCAACTGGAGTTTTGAATTTTTTGAATTGTGGAGCAGTATCAAGCAAGTGCATAAGTTATTCAAATTCCTCATCCTCTAATTCTGAATTTTTTGCAATGACACTTCTCAACGGTTCATAATTCACCAGATTCTCTACTTCATCATTTAAGACCTGGTCCACCAAATCAACCCGAAAACATTCCTCTTCATTTGTTGGGAACTTCATTGCCTTGAATACGTTGAAGGTAACCTCCTGATCATGAAAACACATAGTGAGTTCCCCTTTCTAAACGTCAATCAAGGTCCTTCCTGTGGCTAGGAATGGTCTTCCAAGTATGATTGGTATACTCCTACCTTCCTCATAATCTAAAATGATGAAGTCAGCCGAAAAGATGAATTTATCCACTTTTACCAATACATCTTCAACTATTCCCCGTGGATAAGTGATGGATCTGTTAGCTAGCTGCAAAGAAATATTTTTCGGCCTTGGATCCGGCAATCTCAACTGATTGAATACTGATAAGGGCATTAAATTTATACTTGCCCCAAGATCACACAGACATTTATTGAAGCTCATCTTTTCGATTGTGCATGGAATTATGAAACTACCCGGATCCTTCAGCTTTGGAGGTAATTTGCGCTGAAGCACTGCACTGCATTCCTCTGTCAAGGCCACTGTCTCAAACTCTTCTAATCTCCTCTTCATTAACAAGATACCCTTCATGAACTTTTCATAACTCGGCATCTGTTCCAATGCCTCAGCGAAAGGTATGTTAATCTGCAGCTTTTTAAAGACCTCCAAAAACTTACTGAACTGCTTGTCTTCCCTCCGCTTATTCAATCTCTGTGGATACAGAACCAGAGGGTGAACTAGTGGTGTTTTACTCACGGGCTTCTCGACTGAACTTGCTTTGTTATCCTCTTCCAGCTGTAACTTAGAACCTTTATGATTTTCTTTCTTCTCAGACAGTTTCTGCCTCGCGCGGCCGCGCCATTCTCATTTTCTGCAACCTTTTTCCCAGACCTTAATGTGATCACTTGACATTGTTCCTTCCCTTCTCGTCGTGAATTTGTCTCCGTAGTACTTGGTAATGAACCCTGGGGCCTGTTGTTAAGCATGTTCGCCATTTGCCCCATTTGAGTTTCCAGATTTTTAATTGCCATTGCTTGGCTTTTGATCATCACCTCTGTGTTCGCCATGTACTTCATCATCATCTCCTCCATTTCTGATTTCTTTTCTTGCTAAGGTGCAGATGGGGTGTGATGTTGTTGTTCTTGAGAAAATCCCGGTGGAAAAGGTGGTCTTGGTGTAAACTGTGGCTGAGCTGGCTGTGACTGAAATTGGTGATTCGGTTGAAACTGATTTTGTTGATTGCCTTGATTATTTTACGAACTAAAGTTATGATGGTTGCGGTTGTTGTAGTTGTATGTGTTCTAAAATTATCCTTGGTCCTTCCTGTAGTTGCTCACATACTGTACCGACTCCGAGCTAATAGCACATTGATCCGTCGAGTGTGACCCTACACAAATTTCACACACAAAGGCAATTGTCTTCGCCTTGCTCTCTGTTAATGAATCTATTTTCTTCACCATGGCTGCCATCTATGCTGACAATTGAGTGATAACATCCACTTCCAACAAACCTACAACTCTGGGCTGTGGCATCCTGGCTGTAGGGTTTTGAAAATCATTCGCTGCCATTGTCTCGATAAGGTTATAGGCCTCTTCATAACTCTTTGCCTATAATGCTCCTCCTGCAGCTGCATCTACAATTGGCCTTGACTGCCATCCCAATCCATTACAGAATGTGTTGATCACCATCCAATCTGGCATACCATAGTGCGGACACTTCTTTAACATCTCTTTGTACCTCTCCCAAGCTTCATATAAAGATTCACCTTGTTGTTGTTCGAACTAAGAAATAGATGTCCTCATCTTCGCAGTCTTAGCCATTGGGAAAAATTTAGCTAAGAATTTATGTGCTAGGTCCTCCCATGTAGTTATAAAAACTGAAGGCAAAGAGTGAAGCCAACTTCTTTCTTTATCCCTCAATGAGAACGGAAACAGTCTAAGTCTGATAGCATCCTTCGTCACCCCGTTGTATCTGAACGTATCACATATTTCGATGAAACTCAACAGGTGTTCACTATGTTCATCTATAGCAGCACCCCCAAATTATACCGAATTCTGTACCATTTGAATAGTGCCTGGCTTTATTTCAAAAGTATTAGCTGTTATCGCCAGCCTGACTATAGTAGACTGAAGTCCATTAATATTAGGCATGGAATAGTCGCTCAAAGCTCTGTGCTCCTCTCTATGCTCTTCTCTTTGTTCTTCTGCCATATTAAATGTTGTCCCTTCTAACTCTGCTTCATAAAATTCTACGCACTTTCGCTTTCCAACCTCTCCCGTTTATGTTGTCCTGTGCTGGTATCAATTCAGAATTGGATGATCGCGTGTGCATAAAATATCCACAGGTACCTGAAACAAAAACAAAAACAAAAATAAAAATGAGACAAGATTAGATTTATCTAAGTCATACAATATAGCTTAGAACTGATGATAAAAATAAAAATTTAAACGCCTTTCCCTGGCAACGGCGCCAAAAACTTGTTGCCTCCTTTTTAGTTCTAACAAAAAGACTCTAACACATGCAAGAATACATGGGTCAACAAGTAATATAGAGTAAGTAAAGTATCGATCCACGGAGAAAGGTTTCAAAATTACATTATTATGCATCAACTGTATTACTATTTTTATATGCTTAAACGAACACTTATGATTTTGAATTACTCTAAACTCAACTAATGAATAAAAGAAGAATAATAAATCAAATTTGGAAATAATGGGATTCTAACTTCAATTCATATTTCATCTAAATAATACCCTCATGCAAGATCATTCATGTATCATGGAAAATTATCCAAGAGCACAAAACTAGACATAACCATTTTTCAATGCATTGTGACCTACTCACATAACATCCATGTGCAATAGAAATCATGTAATCATCAATAGAACCAAAACCACTATATTTCTATGTGACTTTGTAGCAATATTGAATTAAAACATAAGCTCTTATGAAACTACACACGGTGAATCAGTATATTTCTATCTGGTTCACGAAATATAAAGCTAAACAATTCAGCCTCATAAACGCATGCTATCATGATTACAACTATACTCACATGTCATTTTTCAACTCCATATAAGTACATAAGATGAATGGTGATCAAACATTCATGCAATTAAAGCAATCATAACAAAATTTCCATGATAACTACACAATCAAGCATTCAAGCCATTAACAATAGATTACATATCAATATCCGTTAGAATCCCATAATGGAGTTTAGTTCATCGCTGAACCGAAAGCCATTATGGGATTATAGCAACACATGAGAAATAAATAAAATAATTGAGAGAGAAGATAGAGTTGATCAAACCCAATTGCAGATTATACTTCAAAAGTGGTGTTCAAATCTCGAATATTATCCAGCAAAATAAAAGTAGTTCATAATCAATGATTGAATTCCAAAGAAGTATAAAATATTAAGTCTATGATTGGCTCGACGTTGGAATTCATTCAAAGCGTAAAAACCCTAGTTCTATATTATGAAAAACTGATAAAAACTATCTTAATACGCGTCCGGTAGCAACCATAGTAGTTTATACCAACTCAAACACTTCCAATTTAAAAATTAAAATAAAATTAATTTCTGAGATCTAGAGATGGCCATTGTGATCGCCATGAGGTTCTAAATACAAAATGTGAGCTCGGCGCTACCGGTAAGCGTTTTAAACTTCATTTGTTGATGGCGTGGTAGCATGAGTTTTAGCTCATTTGGCCGCGCGGCTCCTGAATTCTGCACTCTATGTTCTGCTGGAGCTTCATGTTGCTCCACTACTTGTTACTTGTTCCTTCATCACTGTTCAATCCCTTATCTCCACTCGCTTCATGTATCATGCCTTAGCTATTCTCACCACACATGTCACTGCTAAGCTATGCCATTTCCTGCGTTTCCACACCAAAGGAGTTCTAAGTACAAGTAATGCAAAATAAAACAAAATACAACTAAAAACATACTAAAATGTACTTGAGATGGGCATAGTTATCGTAAATTGATGTTCAATAAGTAGGTATAAAACCCACTTATCATCGATGATGTGGATTATTTATTAAGCTAGGTCTCAGTGATAAAATTGATGATAAATTCTTTTAAATCATAGAAGATAGTAGATTTCATGCTCTACTTGACTCTTCTAATGGATTGCTTGTTCCGCTGCAGTTAAACTTGATGTCTATTGTATTTTATCAGTTTAACATTGTTGAAGGCTAACGATAATTTATTCTGCATTATCTTAGTCATAATATTTCTTACTGGGCTAGTTGAGCTCACCCTTTGCTTTCATTGTTCTCTTCAGAAAATGAGAATATAGCTGGGACTAGTCGGGGAACGGAGTAATGGTCCAGATGTTGCATTAGTAGTCCTCACTATTCTGTGAAATAGTGTGATAATAAATGTATTGAGGACTTATTTTGAGTTTGAATACTGTTTAGAAGACAGTATTTATATTAAAACTCACAGCTCATGTTGTATATTTAAGTTTGTATTTGTATTTTGTACCATGTATTTGGTGACTCGGAATGGGTGATGTATTCCTATTTTGGGGGCGTCACACTTTTGTCACATTCTTTAATAGGTGGCTTGCAAATCTTGACATATAATTGAGTTGTTGACCAACTTAAGATATACACATTTGAATATATCTAAAATATCAGCCATTTTATCAGCCAATGTACATTGTATTGATTATTTATATAGATTAAAGAGAGAGAAAACCAATAATAAAGCTTCATTTGTGACCAAACTCTCAACCCACACTTTCTCTCTCTAGACCTACGAAAATATTAAGTTGATCAGTTCTTAGAATGATCCCTAGAAAGCCAAGATCAGAACATAAGAATCAGAATCAAAACTTGTGCATTCAAAAGGTATGAACCCTAATTTGCTAGATCTTTAAGATTGATGTTAAAGTTGTTGTTTGTTGATTAGATATGTGTTAGAGGGTGTCACTTGGTGATCTAGGTTGTTATAACTTAGATCCATATCATCTAGATGCATGAAAATTAAAATTTTGAAACTGATTATGAACCTTAGTTTTGTCCTCTGACAAGCAAATGTCAGAGCTTCTAGATCTCTATAAGTTTGATAATATGTGTGTTTTAAGTTATAGATCGGTTCTATGTTGTAAGGGCTTCGATCTGAAACTTGAATCAAGCCCAGATCATGTTTAAATTGCAAGTTATTAAGGGTCAAAGTGCATTGATCGGCCACGACTAACTGTTTATGGGTAACCTAGATTACCTAGAAAAGTTTGACAGCGTTTTTGCAGGCCTTTGATCTTGCTGCTCTTTGATAGTTAGGTCATTTTGTTGGTTGGACCTTGTAGTCTGACATGTAAGCTATACATCCAAGCCTTTACTTTACCAAAATCATAAACAGAAACGAATATAATTGTGGTTAAAGTAGGGTTGACGAAACTGCCTTATGAAGGTTTCTGGAAAACACAGATCTTCAAGGAGTAGTTCGCTTAGATTTGTTGTTGTTATACTAATTTTGTGATATATTATTGTACCCTGTCATGAATACTACACGATTGATCCTCAGGATTACACTAAGAAAGGCCAGAACTCTAAATTCAAGGCTTGCAAAGTAGATACCATGGTTGTTCTTCATTTCTGGGAAACCCAAAAAATGAAGAACAGGCCTGACAAGGGTTTTGAGGACCCAGATCTCTCTGATTTGATATAGAATGGCCATGATGTTTGTTTAGGGCTGTAGTATTACATAAATACTATAACCTTAACACATAATCGAACCCAGATACATCAAGATCCATGAATTAGGACTGGTCAAACATGATGACTTGAACTTTGTCGATGAAGATCTGGGTTTGGCAAAGAACACTCAAAAACACCTATAGCGACATAGGGCCCTTTAGCGACAGTTTATTTTACAAAATTAATTATTTTATTTATTAAACAAAAAAAATAGTTTTAAATTATTAAAAATACAAAAATGGGTTTTAATAATTTTGAATATATTCATTAATATTTAGTATTTTTAGAATATTAAAGGTATTTAATTTATTTAATTATAATATTAAATAAATTACTTAAAAATGATTTTAATACATGAAAAATCATTTAAAAATATATTATAATGTTAGAAAATATTTTAAATTATTTTGATGACTATTAATATTTTGTGATGAATTTCATTAATAATTTATTATTAATGGTAATTAATTTATTTAATGAATGTATTAAATAAATTGTGGAAAAATAGAATTAATGATTTAAAAATCATATAAAAATGATTTAAGTGTTATAAAAATATTTTTATTTATAAAATATAACTCTTGATATTTTGGCATGAAAAACATTAATGTTTAATATTAATAGCAATTATCGGATAATGGAGTTAAAGGTTAGAAAATAATATACATATGATTTTAAGGTATTAAAAATACTTTGATATATTATAAATATATTATAATATTATATAGAAATTTCATTAATATTTGATAATAAATAAATATTAATGATAATAGAATATTGTGGTATTTAAAATTATATAAATACGATATTAATGATTGAAAAATCATGATAAATGATAATAATTATCTGAAAATTATTATGAGTCATTGAAAAATATTTTGAAAGATAATAAAATTATCTAAGATAACCGTAAACCAATTTAGACCGAGTCTTTGTAATATTAGGCTCGAGAATTAACCGACTAGGTCATCGGGATGTCAAAATTGTGCCGGATTCAACTCAGATTGCAATAGTCTGACTTGATACTAGGTTTTATGTGCTGTATAGACTGATAAGGTTATGTGTTATGTGTTTATGTTATTCTATGTTAATATATAATAGTATTATATTGTGATGATATTATTCTAATATTTGGAAATCTGTATTATTTATATTAGGTTTTCAGACAAAGCTAAATAAGTTGTGTAGCGATAATCAATGGATCAGGCAAGTTTTTCCTTAACTCAACTTCTAGTTGTTTATTTCAAATATGCTTATGGATAATCATTGTTGATTACCATGTCTATGGTTTAATGAAACGTACTCAGTGCATATTGCATGTATTTATCAGGTATGAAAGGCTGATCACCTTCATTACCATTCGGTCCAAATATAATTGATATGTCCATGTTCAATGTTCGTTCAGCTATGAAAATTTGTCCATGCTAGTTTACAATTGTAACAACTCGAAGAATCTGGATTATTCAGAATTTAAGTTTAAAGAATTAGTTATTAATAAAATAATTTTTTATTAATAATATTTTGTGCAATGTGTTTATTAATCGTTCTAGAACCAGGGATGATTATTAATCGAGAGGATTCTAACATATAACTAGACTGAACAAGTAAGAATTTTCAAGACGAAAATAAAAATTTTCTGGGAACAAAAATATTTTTAGGAAAAAAGACGAAATAGGCACTATTCACCCGACAAAACCCTAAGGGTTAGGGTTTGAATAACCTAAGCCTTTCCAAGAGTTTGGTATGTTGAAATGATATTTCATCGAAAGATTTGACGATAATATCTTGTGAAAAGTTAAGTAAGTCGATAAAAGTTTTTCTCAAAAAACGTGTAGAAATCAGACAAAATAAAAATGATGAAAAGTACTGTTATGTATTTTTCACTCGTTTAACTACATTAGGGGAAAACGTGAAGAAAAGTGCTTAATGGCTAAGTAAACTTAAGGAGTAAATAAACTAAAGGGCTAAGTAAACTTAAGGAGTAAGTAAACTTAAGGGCTAAGCAAACTTAAGGGCTAAGTAAAGTGGTGAGTAAGTTAACTTAGTGCTTAAGCCATGAATAGTAAGGAGGTTTGAGGGTGAAATGACTAAAATACCCCTAGCCTTGGTTTTCTATAAATAGGAAGCTTAAGCTCATTTGTTTGGATTTTTGAAAATCCTACACTTTGAGAGAGAGAGAGGGAGAATTCGGATGGGAGAAAGAGAAGGAAAAAGAAGAGGAAAAGCTTGCCCGAGTGCACACCTTTTCCAACGGATGAAGATTAAAGAAGAGAGGTAATCCGA
The DNA here is from genome assembly GCA_020205615.1 of Panax quinquefolius. Classification (NCBI taxonomy): domain Eukaryota; kingdom Viridiplantae; phylum Streptophyta; class Magnoliopsida; order Apiales; family Araliaceae; genus Panax; species Panax quinquefolius. The sequence continues at coordinate 172,049 of JAINUW010000387.1, read as the reverse complement.
AAACCTAGCTTCTAATAAATTTTCTTTAAGTTTTCTATATTAAAACATAGCTTAAGGAGAATAAGGAGTAAAAGATGTTAGAAATGATTTCATATGGTTGAAACCATGAGAAAAGAAGAAATAAGAAAGTAGAAATTTAGTTTATAAATTTCTTAAGAAGTGTATGGTTCATAATGAATTGGAACGATCCGAGTGGATTATATGAATGAGTAGGTGAAATAAGTAAGGAATGGTGTTCTATAACATTAAATTCCAAGAAAAAGTTAAATCGTAATCCAAAATATCAATTAAAAATGATGAACGAACGAAGAACACGCGAAGAACACGAAGAACGTTGTTGATTGACAAATTTAAAACCATCGTAGGATAATTGTTGTTGATGCACAAGTTTAAAACCATCGCGTATAAGTTAGATGATTAAAACATAACAATAACGAAGTTATGGCTAAAATTTTGTAAAAGACGAACGAGAATTAGAAAGTTAGTAAATGAACCCGAACGTGTATGGTTTCATAAGAATGTAAAAGAACGTAGAAAACATGAGTCGTGGACTCAAGAACAAACAAATTCTGAGTTCTGATGACCAAATTATGGATGAACGAACGAAGATCGTTAAAAATGTAAAACGAACGAAGGGTGAAGATTAAGCCAATCGAATGGAACATTAATGGATTCAGAATGAAGCTATATCCAAAGGGGATTGAAGTACGTAAGATAAGGAAGAGAATGGCTTTGGAACGACCTCGTTCTGAGTTATAAGGAATAAGTTATGAAAGCTGGAAGTAAGCGTCTCAAATTAGATTTAACACTTAGAGAAATTTTCTAGGGTTAGGGCTTGGCGGCGCGGCGCCAACCATGCCTTGTAAGGTGGTATTTATGCGCTGCACTCACCAGTGTTTGCATCAAGTCTCTTGCATCATGGCGCAAGAGAAGAGATAAAGAAGAGAGTGGCGTAGCAGCTGATTATAGAGGAAAAAGCCAGATAAGAGCTTTTAACTGCTCAACTGTTGGGGGAAACATATGAAAGGATAAAGAACATGATGTTCAACTAATGTAACCCTTAATCAAGTGTTTTAAACCTTTAATGAAGGTTTAATGAAAAGATTAAATGAGAGTAAAAGATAAAGAATGTAAACGCGGATTACGGAACCGATATCCGGGGACCGTAGTCGCGATAAGTGATCGTGAGGGATTGCTATTATGGTGATTCCTTAAACATTGATTGACGAGGGTAATGAATATCATTTCGTTGTTATGTTATGGTAATGAGAAATAAGTGTAAAGCGTATAGATATTTGTGACGCAACATATTCTGCGTTAAATGACCGAATCATAGCATCATACCGTGAACCGTGTAAACCCGACATTAAGGAAGATTAATGAATGGTATTAAAAAAGCAGTAGTGAACGGTAATAAGATTAATGAAAGTCGATTATGAGTCTGATAAGAATGAATCCTGAGGTATGGCATTTAGTTATCAGAAAGCCATAAGGAATAAAAAATTGACTTAACGAACATTATAGTTAATAGTTCAGATAAGTTAGGTTGTGGTGCAATCGTAACCTTTGATGGTTGATATATGGGAGCTGGGCTAAACAATTCCTTCAGAGAGCGAAGGTATATACTAAACTGGCAACCGATCTAAGTCACTGCGATGGCAGTGTAGACGAGACGAGAACTTGTTTGTTGGTTGTTTGTGGGAAACCACTCAGAGTACTATATGGACTATTAGCAGAGAGGCGATGTGTGCTAAGTCCTAGAGAAGTTATAAGAAGAAGATGAGAATGTAAAACATCAAAGATGATGAACGTATAAGTAAGACATCTCCAGATGTCATGAAGCCGTAGAATGGTAATGAAAGTTATCGCGTAAACTTAGGTTGCAAGAACGCTAACCCTAAGAAGTAAAGAAAAATTTAAACCAATGCATAAGTCAAGTATATGACTAATTGGTACATGTTATTTTCCTTATGTGTTATATAGGAATTGGAATGAGCAGTTCAGCATAAACTGTAAGTTGTAGCTGTGCATAAGGCAAGTTTCCTAACTTCATTCATATTTTAAATGAATGCTAGTTTCTTAAACTTCTCAGATGTTGAACATGAGAAGTTATGTCTATGTGCGAATGAGTGATATTTGTACAAAGTGGTAGAACGTATGATGCCTTGTGCCACAATGTGAACACTTCGATGTTTCTATGAGATGTACTGTTCTGTGATTAACTACTCAATAAGAGAATGCTCTGTTTATACATGATCTGTTATTGTTAAGTCTGTGCTAATGATCTAGCCAGACAAGATGTGTAAGAAAAAGGTAGAAGAATGAAAGTATTTCGAAGTGAATGTGATTAATGTTTTAAAACGATAGGAGTCAGAATTATTCCTATTATTCAAGCTGCTTCTTCGGTTATTAAAGTCTTAAAGAAATGTTTAAACTCTTGAAGTTGTTTGTTCAACTGCTATGACTTGCTGAGAAATTGAATGCTCACACTTGCTTTAAATGAAAAATATTTTCGGTGCACGATGTTAGAAGAACTTAAGGATCCCGTAAAGATCAAGCTGACTGGTATCCAGATGCAGTGTCATTCAGTATATGAATGAGCGTGAAGATCAAGTGAAGACTTGTAATATAAAATAAGTTAAATGAACTTTAGATTAGTTTAATGAACTGAATGTATCCTTGGTGGCGGATAAAATTCGCTCGTGTAAGATGAAAAAAATAATGTAATTATCATTATTTGTAATGAACAAGGTGTTATAAGGTTTTAGAACCTGGGAATTTAGAATGTATGTTGTTATATTTCAGTATATAATGATGTATGTTTGGATGAATGATGTACTCATGACGTATAGAATCCGGTGTGAAGATAGACCGGATTTCGGGGTGTTACAAGTTGGTATCAAAGCTGATAGGTTATAAACCTTAGGTAAGAGTACCTAAGACTATAATAGTAGAGAGGGGGATAAGGAGATCACCACGTGATCATAGTGAATCGTAGTAACAGATGAGCTGTTAAACAATGAATGATTTATAATACTACGAAGTATTACGGGAAGAAGAACTCAGATTGAGTTGTAAAGAATAGCATATAAATTAAAGAAAATTCGTATTAAGTAAAGAGAAATTTAGAAGTTGTAAAATTTCAATTGAGGACTCATGTGATAGCTAAGTTGTATGAACCTTTGTTATGGGCAGAGGTTTGTGCTTGGTGTAATAACTGTTTAGCTTATTATAGTGATAATCATTGGAATTGGTCGCGCTATCAAGATATATATGACGAGAAGGTGAATCTTTTCTCATGTATATACTTGATAGGTAGAGAACAATAAGGTAGGTGCGAGTTCTTGAAACTCATACTTATGGTACGTTCGTGACTCATAATGATATGGTAGGTTTTTGAACTTCTCATGGAATGGACACCTATGGTCTGTCTAGGATAATTCTTAAACTTATATTATTATAGAAAGTTCCTGAACTCATAATGTGTGGTAAGTTGATGGACTGTACTAAGGTATAGGGATGTTTAGACTGAAAGTGTGTAGTTTCAGTAAAATTAGCCTTGAAGGTTCTAGAGAAGATTAAGTATTGTCGCAAGTAAGATAATGAAGGAATATAGAGAATAGTATATTCAAAGTCATCTAGCTATGCTAGATTTCAAAATTTATTGAAATCGTGCTTATGTGTGCGTTTGAAAAAGGAAATAATTGGTTCAACTTTTGGAACCAATGGATTTTAAAAGAACTATTCTTGGTATGTCTATGCTAATTGCTTCGGCTAGACAGAAATTGATTTGAAATATCAAAATGAATTTTATATCATCCGTGCATTTGATGTAAGGATGGTAAAAGGATGGAGTTATTAATGAAATTGAACCTGGTGTTGGATGTGATCTCAGGATCAATAACCCGCTATGGTATGTTGTATAATGACGAAGTCACATACTGACGAAGTCCTCAACGTACTGTGAAAAGTATGGTATCATGACGTCATAAAACGTTTTGATGTATTGAAAAAGAATTTAAAGAAGTAGTCGATGTAAATTGAGTTGACTAGACGAATGTTTCAAGTTGATATCCAATTTATTGATATGGTCTAAGCTACTTGATTTGGCTAAGATAAATAGTATGTCATGTTTAAAAGAAAATCGAGCTTTCTTTGGAGAAGTTGTGCTAAACCAAATTATTTTGGTGCGAAATCTAATGATTAAGTCTGAGGTAAACACACCCCGAAATGGGGTTATACAATGGATTCATCGCCTACGTATGAAAGAGGTAGTTTACTTTCTTGGTGATTGTAAACTGACTGTGGAAAGAAAAGTAACGGCGTCATGCTGTTAAACCTAGTAAGAGTTCATGGTCAATTTGACCCCTCAACAAAAGTATGAAAGGTTTTAAAGGAATTCTTATATTCCTCGTTGTTCATTCCACTTCATAATTCTTGATAAGTTATGAAGGTGAGAGAATGTTTGAAAAGAAGAAATTCTTTGAAGAGGAGTTGAGAAGAAGGGTAAGGTAAAATTCTGTGTACGAGGAGTGAATGTTATGACCCGGAAATGGGTGTGGTTTGAAGAAATTCCGAGGATGGGAATTTTATAAGGGGGGAAGTGTAACAACCCGGAGAATCCGGATTGATAAGAATTTAAGTTTAAAGAATTAGTTATTAATAAAATAAAATTTTATTAATAATATTTTGTGCTATGTGTTTATTAATTGTTCTAGAACCTAGGATGATTATTAATCGGGAGGATTCTTGCTACGAACTAGACTGAACGAGTAAGAATTTTCAAGATAAAAATAAAAAAAATTCGGGAACAAAAATATTTTTGGGGAAAAAGACAAAATAGACACTATTCACCTGACAAAACCCTAAGGGTAAGGGTTTGAATAACCTAAGCCTTTTCGAGAGTTCGGTATGTCGAAATGACATTCCGTCGAAAGATTTAACGATAATATGTTGTCAAAAGTTAAGTAAGCCGATAAAAGTTTTTCTCGAAAAACGTGAAAAAAATCAGACGAAATAAAAACGACGAAAAGTAGTATTATGTATTTTTCACTCGTTTAACTACGTTAGGGGAAAACGTGAAGGAAAATGCTTAATGGCTAAGTAAAGTGCTTATAAGTGATGAGCAAGTAAACTCAAGGGGTAAGTAAACTTAATGAGTAAGTAAACTTAAGGGCTAAGTAAACTTAAGGGCTAAGTAAAGTGGTGAGTAAGTTAACTTAGTGCTTAAGCCATGAATAGTAAGGAGTTTTGAGGGCAAAATGACTAAAATACCCCAAGCCTTGGTTTTCAATAAATAGGAAGCGTAAGCTCATTTGTTTGGATTTTTGAAAATCTTACACTTTGAGAGAGAGAGAGAGAGTTCGGATGGGTGAAAGAGAAGGAAAAGGAAGAGGAAAAGCTTGCCCGAGTGCACGCCTTGTCTAACGGAGGAAGATTAAAGAAGAGAGATAATCCGAAAACTTAGCTTCTAATAAATTTTCTTTAAGTTTTCTATGTTAAAACATAGCTTAAGGAGAATAAGGAGTAAAAGATGTTAGAAATGATTTCATATGGTTGAACTCATGAGAAAAGAAGAAAAAGATAGTAGAAATTTAGTTTATAAATTTCTTAAGGAAGTCTACGATTCATAATGAATTGGAACGATCCGAGTGGATTATATGAATGAGTAGGTGAAATAAGTAAGGAATGGTGTTCTATAACATTACATTCCAAAAAAAAGTGAAATTGTAATCCAAAATATCGATTAAAAATGAAGAACGAACGAAGAACACGCGAAGAACACAAAGAACGTTGTTGATGGATAAATTTAAAACCATCGTAGGATAATTGTTGTTGATGGACAAGTTTAAAACCATCACGTATAAGTTAGATGCTTATTGCTTGGTTAGGAACGGTAGAAACTTTCATGAAGAACGGATTAAAACTGAACTATAAAGAAGTTATGGCGAAGATTTTATAAAAGACGAACGAGAATTAGAAAGTTAGTAAATGAACCCGAACGTGTAAGGTTTCATAAGAATGTAAGAGAACGTAGAAAACGTGATTCGTGGACTCAAGAAAGAATGAATTCTGAGTTTGGATGACTAAATTACGGATAAATGAATGAAGAGCGTTAAAAATGTAAAATGAACGAAGGGTGAAGATTAAGCCAATAGAATGGCACATTAATGGATTTAGAATGAAGTTATGTCTAAGGGGCATTGAATTATGTAAGATAAGGAAGAGAATGGCTTTGGAACGACCTCGTTCCGAGTTATAACGAATAAGTTATGAAAGCGGGAAGTAAGCGTCTCAAATTAGATTTAACACTTAGAGAAATTTTCTAGGGTTAGGACTTGGCGCCGCGGCGCCAGCCATGCCTTGTAAGGTGGCGCTACAGCACTAGACCATGAAGCCGGGTACTAAAGTCTTGCGCCGCGACACGAGAGATAAAAAAGAGAGTGGCGTCGCAGCGCTAGTGTAGGGAAAAAGCCAGATAAGAGCTTTTAACTGCTCAACTCTTGGGGTAAACGTACGTAAGGATAAAGAACATAATGTTCAACTAATGTAACCCTTAATCAAGTGTTTTAAACCTTTAATGAAGGTTAAATGAAAAGATTAAATGAGAGTAAAATATAAAGAATGTAAACATGAATTACGGAACCGATATCCGGGGACCGTAGTCGCGATAAGCGAACATGAGGGATTGCTATGATGGTGATTCCTTAAACGTTGATTGACGAGGGTAATGAATAACATTTCGATGTTATGTTGTGGTAATGAGAAATAAGTTTAAAGCGTATAGACGCTGTGAACGTAATGCAATTGCGTTAAATGACTGATCTTAGCATACCGCGAACCGTATGGCTTCGACGTTAAGGAAGATTAACAAATGGTATTAAGAAATCCGTAGCGAACTTTAATAAGATTAATGAAAGCCGAATGTGAGTCGGAGAAGAATGAATCTTGAGGTATGGAATTTAGTTATCGGAAAGCCATAAGGAATAAGAAATTGACTTAACGAACATTATAGTTAATAGTTGGATAAGTTATGATAAGTTAGGTTGTGGTGTAATCGTAACCTTTGATGGTTGACATATGGGAGCTGGGCTAAACAATTCCTTCAGATAGAAAAGGTATATACGAAACTGGCAACCGGTATAACTCACTGTGATGGTGGTGTAGACGAGATGGGAACTTGTTTATTGGTTGTTTATGGGAAACCACTCAGAGTACCATATGGACTACTAGTAGAGAAACGATGTGTGCTGAGTCCTAGAGAAGTTATAAGAAGAAGATGAGAATGTAAAACATCAAAGATGATGAACGTATAAGTAAGACATCTCCGTATATCATGAAGCCGTAGAACGATAATGAAAGGGGTCGCGTAAAATTAGGTTGCAAGAACGCTAACCCTAAGAAGTAAAGAAAAATTTAAACCAATTCATAAGTCAAGTATATGACTTATTGGTACATACCATTTTCCTTATATGTTATATAGGAATTAGAATGAGCAGTTCAGCGTAAACTGTAAGCTGTAGCTATCGGATGAAGAAAACGACAAAGTATGAGTTTTTATAAATAACGACGTAGTTGTTTCCATTAACACTGTTGGAATACCTGGTGGTTAAAATACAGTAATACGCGTGGTGGCACAGTAACACACGGTATTGCACATTATTGTTGAATTATTGATTCATACGTAAGAAAGCACTTCTCAATAATTGTTACAGTAGTTACTGTTCAATAATTTATTTTATTGATTCAATAATTGTTGCGTTGATAGTTTATATTATTGTTGTTTCAATAATTGTCACTGCACAGTATTTCCCATTATCAGATCAATAATTTATATTATTTGAATAATATTATTAGATAACATTATTAGTAATGTCTAGAAAGTTTTGTCTAAGGAGAGGTTTGGTCACCTAATTGCGCGCCAGTAAGGAGAAATCCTTATTAGAAAGCCCCCTCTTTCCTGAGAACTGCCTGGTTGTCATAATTGTAATTCTGTAATATTATTTGTGAATAATTAATTATTGATTTATATGATAAGGAAATATTTATTTGATGTGGATATAAATGATGGATTTATTTATTTTATGTGGTTATAAATGAAGGAATTAATCTTTGAGGTGTTTTATCGATTCTTACATAGGAAGGAAGTATTAAAAATCACCCGTTTGTGGATTTTGGATATTTTCTATTTGGAATTTGGAAAAACTCAAAGCTACAAAGTTGTAGAGAATTCTATTTCAGGCAGAATGGACATAAAGTTTGTATTTTTTTGATAAACGGGCTATTTTCTATGAATTACTGAAGTTTTGGAAAATAAAATGATTTTTATTAAATTTATGGGTGGGACCCACTTTTGTTTTTTCAAGCATGTGGGCTGCTATTATTTTTCAGATTTGGCTGGCTTGGTTAGTGAAGGTGTGCGTAGGAAGTTTGAAAAGAAATAATATTAATTTATTATTTTAGTCTCCTATGGCGTTCTAGCATTTTCCTATAAATAGACGCTTAGGTTAGAATTGAAAGTCACACCAGAAACAAGTTTTCTTTCTCTCTAGATTCTCGAGCATATTTTTGTGAGTATTTTGATACTTTGAGAGTTGTTGTTCGCTACAAGTTTCCTTCAGCTTTCTATCTGATATTCCGATCAGAAGTACCGTTATTTTGAGGTAAGGGATGTTATTTTCTTCTTAAATGATATTATTTTCTTCAATATCATTATGCCGAAAGATTGGTGAACTTTTTAATCAAATTTGGAACTTTTTGTGTCGGGGTTACTATTCACGTATACGACACTATTCACGAATACGACACTATTCACCGAAAAATAAAAATTTTCCTTTTTGTTTAAAATGTTTATTCTGGCTACTATCTTTGATTGTATCCATGTTTTGATTGTTATTTTTGAATTCTGCTTCACAATTGATTATTATGAAGTATTATTGATCTTGGATAAACTGTTATACGAATCCCTAATATTTGTCCTTCTGTCTCAATGGATTCGTTTTCTTTAAAGTATTTTTCATCATCCTCAGTTTTAAATTATGATATTGCTGAATATCTTTGGCCTATAGTGCAAAGATGAATGATTAACTGATGAATATCTTTGACCCGTAGTGCAAAGATGAACAGGTGTTGAGATGAACATGACCAACCGGTGATACAAATGAATATCTTTGGCCTGCAGTGCAAAGATGAATATTTGATTAAAGATGTATACTGATTGTTGTTACATGGATAAAATATTGACGATGAACTTTAAAATCTTAGAAGATAGTAGAATTCATTCTCTACGTGACTCTTCTAATGGATTGTTATTTCCGCTGCAGTTGTTGATCTAAAATTTGTTGTCTATTATACTCTATTAGATTTTTCCTTGTTGAAGACTAATGATAATTTGTTGTATATTGTCTTAGTCATAATATTCTTTACTGGGCTAGTTGAGCTCACCCTTTTCCTTTTTGTTCCATTTTTCTTCTAAGGAGGTGAGAACATAGCAGGATCGAGTCGGGGTATGGAGTGATGGTTCTAGAAAGATTTTTTAGCAGTCCTCACTATTTCTGTAAAATAGTGTATGAATAATTGTAATGAGGACTTATTTAAGTGTTGATATTGTCTAGAAGACAATATTTGTATTTAAACTCACAGTATGTGTTGTCGTATTTTGCACGACATTTGTATTATTGAAATTATTGTTGCTTTCTGTACCATATATTTGGCGACTCAAAATGGGTGTTGTATACCTATTTTGGGGGCGTCACAGCCAAGTAGTTCAAGGAGTTGGGACCACTAGATTTCTAGGGAAAGCCCGATCCAATTAAGGCGGAAACATGAGTCAAGCAAATTACCAAGATATTCGATGTCTTGGGATACACGGAGGAACAGAAGGTTCCATTCGCCACCTTTATGTTACGTGGTGAGGCAGATTACTAGTGGGAATCTGTGAAGCGTACCCAGCCAGCCACACTTAACATGTCTTGGGAAAGATTTCAGAAACTATTCAATGACAAGTAATTTCCTGAAAGTATTCGTCATATGAAGGAGGTAGAGTTTATTAGATTTGGAGCAGAATAACATGGCGGTGTGTCGATCGAGGTGAAGTTCGCGGAGTTATCCAGGTTTGCACCTCATTTGGTAGAGAATGAGGAACGTATGACGCGGATCTTTTTGAGAGGTTTAAAACCCAAGATTCATCAATACCTTATCTCTCATAAATTTTCTCTATATTCAGACGTTGTCAACAGGGCTCAATTATTAGAGAGAGATAATGAGTATCTTGAACCAAGGACCACAACCAGTCATCATAAATTGGCAAAGAATCATCGAGCGATGATAACCAAATGGTGAGGAGGGAAGAATACGGACAAAAAGCGGTAACCACTCGGGTGGTAATCATGGCCATGATAATAGAAGAGGTGAGTCTAGTGGAAATTTCAAAAAGAGGATATTCAACAATGATGAGAAGACATCAACAACAACACCAGCACCATCAACAAATTTTAGGGGAGGAGAACGACCACCAGTTAGATGTTACAAATGCGGGAAAGAGGGACATATCATTAAACCTATCCCACAACAATCTAAGGTATGTTATAAGCATGTGGAAAGGAAGGTCACATAGCTTCGGGATTGTTACAGAGCAAAACCAAGTTCAGCGGGGATGGTGACTCCAAAGGCTGTCCCGGATAAGTTGAAATCAGCAGTTCCTGGAAGAGCGTTTGTCGTGACTGGCCAAAACGTGAGGAACCCGAACGAGGTGATCAAGGGTAAGCTAATCTTGAATTCTTATGAAGTTTATACCTTACTAGATACCAGTTCTACCCATTCTTTTATCTCTCCTGCTTGTGCTCAACGTTTAAACTTGACTCCGGAGAAATTTGATTTTAACTTATCTATTGAAACTCCATTGGGTGAAACCTTCGTGACATCTATAGTTTATAAATCTTGCTTAATCCAAGTTGGCACTATCACATTACCTGTTGATCTTATCTCTTTAAAGATACTTGCTTTTGATGTGATTTTAGGAATTGATTGGTTAACCACTCATCATGCCAAAATTGATTATTTTCATAAGGTTGTTAGTTTTCATATTCCTAACCAGCCTGTCATGCGAATTCAAACAACTAAACCACTAAAATCGATCATTGTCATATCAAGCCATAAAGCTATTCGTTTATTGAAAAGCGGATGTCGAAGCTTTCTTAGCCCATGTTATGGATTTGAATAAAAACAAGTCGATTTGAATAATATTTCTGTGGTTAGAGAATTCCCTGATGTATTTCCTGAAGAACTTCCCGGTCTACCCCCAGAACGTGATGTTGAATTCTTTATTGACCTTGAACTGAGTACAAAGCCCATTTCTAAAACCCCATGTCGAATGGCTCTATTGAACTTCGAGAGTTAAAAGTCCAACTACTGAGGAATTATTAGACATCGGTTTTCATTCGTCCCTAGTACATCTCCTTGGGGTGCTCTGTTTTATTCTTAAAGAAGAAAAGACGGAAGTATGCAACTTTGTATTGACTACTGAGAATTAAACCATGTCACCATCGAGAATAGGTATCCGCTACCTCGCATTGATGACTGTTAGACCCGATTCTGAGAGCAAAATTCTTTTTAAAGATCGATCTTAGATTACGGATATCATCAATTTGAAGATTAAAAGCGAGGATATTCAAAAGACGCTTCGAACTTCCTGTGCGGGCATTATGAATTCTTAGTCATGTCTTTTGGATTGACTAATGCTCTTGCTTCTTTCATGGATATGATGAACCGAGTATTCAAGGAATATTTGGATCAGTTCGTTGTTGTCTTTATTGATGACATCCTCATCTATTCAAAAAGCCGTGAAGATCATGAGCACCATTTGAAGTTGATACTTGAAAGGCTTCGTGAAAACAAGCTTTATGCCAAGCTAAAGAAATGAAAGTTCTGGCTTGAGGAAGTAGCATTCCTTGAGCACGTGGTGTCAAAACATGGAGTATCTATTGACCCGACGAAGATTGAAGCAATAAAAAGTTGGGAGCAACCAAAGTCGGTGACCAAAGTACGCAGCTTTCTAGGCTTATCTGGTTATTATCGGAATTTCGTGGAAGGATTTTCTCGAATTGCTACTCCATTAACTCAGCTGACTCGGAAAGATACAAAATTCGTATGGAGCGAGGAATGTGAGAAAAGTTTCCAAGAGCTCAAGAGGAGACTCATTTCGGCACCTGTTCTTGCAATACCATCTGGTTCGGATGGATTTGTTATCTACAGCGATGCTTCAGGAAAAGGGTTAGGATGTGTTCTCATGCAACATGGGAAAGTCATAGCCTATGCCTCGTGACAACTCAAAGAATATGAGAGGAATTATCCTACTTATGATCTAGAGTTGGCAGCAGTCATTTTCGCGTTAAAAATCTGGAGAAACTGCCTGTATGGGGAGAAAGTGGAGATTTATATGGACCATAAAAGCCTCAAATATTTCTTCACCCAAAAAGAACTCATCATGCGGCAACGACGTTGGCTTGAGCTGTTGAAAGATTACGACCACACTATTTAATATCATCCTGGAAAGTGAACGTAGTAGCTGACGCATTGAGTAGAAGATCATATACGAGTACGAGTACGAGTACGATATTGTCAACGCAAAGGCCCATTTTGTATGACTTGCAAAGGGTGGAGATAGAATTAAAGACTCCAGGGACCCACGTGATGATGGTGAATATACGAGTAGAACCGACTTTAATCGATAAAGTTAAAGCTGCTCGAGCTACGGACACAGGGGCGATCGTATGAAGAAGAAAGTGCAAGAAGGAGCTATTCCAGAAGCAAGAATCGATGAAGAAGCAATACTTCGAGTCAACTCTAGACTTTGCATTCCTAACGATTCTTACTTGAAGCATAGAATCATGATGGAGGCACACAACACCCCATTTGCAATCCATCCTGGGAGTACCAAAATGTATCATGATATTCGACATACATTTTGGTGGAACAATATGAAGAGAGAGATCGCGGAGTTTATCTCGAGGTGTTTAACTTGTCAGCGAGTAAAGGCGGAGCATCAAGTACCAAAAGGTCCATTACAACCACTTGAGATTCTGAAATGGAAATGGGAACACATTACCATGGATTTCGTTATAGGTCTTCCCAAAGTTTCTTAAGGCATAGATGCGATTTGGGTTATTGTTGATAGATTAACCAAGTCTGCACATTTCTTACCGATACGTGAGACTTATTCCCTTAAACGACTTGCTCATATGTACGTTAATGAGATTGTGCGATTGCATAGCATGCCAGTATCCATAGTTTTGGATCGTGACCCAAGATTCACTTCAAGATTTTGGGTTAGCTTGCAAAAAGCTATGGGCACGGATTTACGATTCAGTTCGGCATATCGTCCTCAAATGGACGGACAATCAGAGAGGACTATTCAAACCCTTGAAGATCTATTAAGACTCTGTGTCCTAGATTTCAAAGGAAGTTGGGATAAGTACTTGCCACTGGTGGAATTCTCCTACAACAACAATTATCAAGCAAGTATAGGCATGGCTCCATTTGAGGCGTTGTATGGGCCGAAAGTGTAAGTTCTCGCTTATCTTTGGGGACGAGGTGGGAGAATCAACGTTGTTGGGACCAGAGTTGGTACGAATGACTACAGAAAAAATTCAAATAATTCGACAACGTATTCAAACCTCACAGGATCGACAAAAGAGTTATGCTGATCTTCATCGAAAGGACGTGGAATTTAATATTGGGGATCGTGTATTGTTACGTGTTGCTCTATGGAAGGGAGTTACAAGATTTAGAAAGAGAGGAAAGATCAATCCAAGATTTGTTGGTCCATTTGAGATTCTTGACCGAATAGGAAATGTGGCATATAGACTCGCATTACCTCCAAACCTGTCTCGTGTTCATAATGTTTTTCACATATCTATGCTTCGTAAATATGTGAAAGACCCGAACCACATTATTGAGTTAGAACCAGACGACATAGCCGAAGATTTAACGTACGAGGAGGTACCTGTTAAGATCTTGGATAGGAAAGAGCATGTCCTACGCACCAAGGTTATACAACCATGCTATTGAAGAAATGACCTGGGAGTTGGAATCAGAAATGAAAGCGAGCTACCCTCACCTGTTCGAAACACCATGTACGTACGTTAATTTCGAGGATGAAATTTTATAAGGAGGGGAAGTTGTAAGACCCCAACTTATTATAAATAAAATTAAATTTTCTCTATTCATTATTCTAAATTAATAAGGTGTTAATTTGATATAATGCTTTGGTTATGAGTGAACTGTGCAAATTTTACAAAATAAGCAAGTGGTTATAAAATATTTATTTTTGTCGGGAAATATTCTTTTGGTCGTGGAATATTCTTTTTGTCGGGGAATATTCGTACGACGGCGCAGCCATTCGTGGGGCTCATAACAGAATAACTATTGGATGAGGAAAACGACAAAGTATGAGTTTTTATAAATAACGACGTAGTTGTTACCGTTAACACTGTTGGAATACCTGGTGGTTAAAATGCAATAATACGTGTGGTGGCACAGTAGCACACGGTATTGCACAATATTGTTGAATTATTGATTCATACGTAAGAAGGCACTACTCAATAATTGTTACAGTAGTTACTGTTGAATATTTTATTTTATTGATTCAATAATTATTGCGTTGATAGTTTATATTATTGTTGTTTCAATAATTGTCACTGCACAGTATTTCTCATTATCAGATCAATAATTCATATTATTTGAATAATATTATTTGATAACATTATTGGCAATGTCTAGAAAGTTCTGTCTAAGGAGAGGTTTGGTCACCTAATTGTGCGCCAGTAAGGAGAAATCCTTATTGGAAAGCCCCCTCTTTCCTGGAAACTGCCTAGTTGTCATAATTTTAATTCTGTAATATTATATGTGAATAATTAATTATTGATTTATATGATAAGAAAATATTTATTTGATGTGGAAATGAATGACGGATTTATTTATTTTATATGGTTATAAATGAAGGAATTAATCTTTGAGGTGTTTTATCGATTCGTACATGGAAGGAAGTATTAAAAATCACCCGTTTGTTGATTTTGGATATTTTTTGTATGGAATTTGGAAAAACTCAAAGCTACAAAGTTTTAGAGAATTCAATTTCAGGAAGAATGGACATAAAATTCTTATTTTTCTAATAAACGGGCTATTTTCTATGAATTATTGAAGTTTCAGAAAATAAAATGATTTTTTATTTAATTTATGGGTGGGACCCACTTTTGGTTTTTTAAGCATCTGGGCTGCTATTAATTTTCAGATTTGGCTGGCTTGGTTGGTGAAGGGGTGCGTAGGAAGTTTGAAAAGAAATAATATTAATTTATTATTTTAGTCTCCGATGGCGTTCTAGCATTTTCCTATAAATAGACGCTTAGGTTAGAATTGAAAATCACACTAGAAATAAGTTTTCTTTCTCTCTAGATTCTCGAGCGTATTTTTGTGAGTATTTTGATACTTTGAGAGTTGCTTTTCGGTACAAGTTTCCCTCGGCTTTCTATCCGATATTCCGATTAGAAGTACCGTTATTTTGAGGTAAGGGATGTTATTTTCTTCTTAAATGATATTATTTTCTTCAATATCATTATGCCAAAATATTGGTGAACTTTTTAATCAAATTTGGAACTTTTTGTGTCAGGGTTACTATTCATGTATACGACACTATTCACGAATACGACACTATTCACTGAAAAATAAAAATTTTCCTTTTTGTCCAAAATGTCTATTCTGGCTACTATCTTTGATTGTATCCATGTTTTGATCGTTATTTTTGAATTCTGCTTCACAATTGATTATTATGAAGTATTATTGATCTTGGATAAACTGTTATACGAATCCCTAATATTTGTCCTTCTGTCTCACTAGATTCGTTTTCTTTAAAGTATTTTTCATCATCCTCTGTTTTAAATGATGATATTGTTGAATATATTTGGCACATGGTGCAAAGATGAATGATTAATCGATGAATATCTTTGGCCGTAGTCAAAAGATGAGCAGTGTTGAGATGAACATGATCAACCTAAGGTGATCTGAATGAATATCTTTGGCTGTAGTGCAAAGATGAATATTTGATTAAAGATGTATACTGATTGTTCTTACAGGGATAAAATATTGATGATGAACTTTTAAATCTTAGAAGATAGTAGAATTCATTCTCTACGTGACTCTTCTAATGGATTGTTGTTTCCACTGCAGTTGTTGATCTAAAATTGGTTGTCTATTGTATTCTATCAGATTTTTCCCTGTTGAAGACTAATGATAATTTGTTGTATATTGTCTTAGTCATAATATTCTTTACTGGGCTAGTTGAGCTCACTCTTTTCCTTTTTGTTCCATTTTTCTTCTCAGGAGGTGAGAACATAGCAGGATCGAGTCGGGGTATGGAGTGATAGTTTTAGAAAGATGTTTTAGCAGTCCTCACTATTTCTGTAAAATAGCGTATGAATAATTGTAATGAGGACTTATTTGAGTGTTGATATTGTCTAGAAGACAATATTTGTAATTAAACTCACAGTATGTGTTGTCGTATTTTGCACGACAATTGTACTATTAAAGTTATAGTTGCTTTCTATAACATGTATTTGGCGACTCGGAATTGGTGTCGTATACCTATTTTGGGGGCGTCACAAAAAAGGTAAAAGAATGAAAGTATTTCAAAGTGAATGTGATTAATGTTTTAAAATGATAGGAATCAAAATTATTCCTATTATTCAAGTTGCTTCATAACCTTTGTTCGGTTATTGAAGTCTTAAAGGAATGTTTAAACTCTTGAAGTTGTTTGTTCAACTGCAATGACTTGCTGAGCAATTGAATGATGACACTTGCTTTAAATGAAAAATATTTTCAGTGAACGATGTTAGAAGAACTTAAGGATCCCGTAAAGATCAAGCTGACTGGTATCCAGATGCAGTGCCATTCAGTATGTGAATGAGCGTGAAGATCAAGTGAAGACTTGTAATATGAAATAAGTTAAATGAACTTTAGATTAGTTTAATGAACTGAATGTATCCTTGGTGGCGGATAAAAGTCACTCGTGTAAGATGAAAAGAATAATGTAATTATCATTATTTGTAATGAACAAGGAGTTATAAGGTTTTAGAACTTGGGAATTTAGAATGTATGTTATTATATTTTAGTATATAATGATGTATGTTTTGATGAATGATGTACTCGTGACGTACGGAATCCGGGTGTGAAGATAGGCCGAATTTCGGGGCGTTACAACAATTATATTGTTGAATGGTAGCCAGCTATTATTCAAAATCTTTCCATCATGATATATCCTTATTTTATTGAACTTAAACTTGTTGGGCAAAATTTTTGCGCACCTTTGCTATATCATGATAAACATTGCTGATTAAGGCGAATACATCAGATACAAGGAAAAGTCAAAGCCAAGTTCAGCTTGGGAATATGTGTGCAGCTAGATTTGTAACAGTATTGTATGATAATAACAATATATGTTAGATAGGATATTGATTTAGATATTATGTGAAGGTTCTCGACCTTGAGGACAGTGTATAATGTTTTAATGTATAAACAATTTGTGTTTATATCTTCCGCAATAGTTATAGAATTAGTATACTAGATCCTTGGTGATTAGGACTGGGATTTGGGGATGCTACAAGTACATCATGTGAATCAATAGTTCCATTCATGTGAACAAATAGTTATATGCATGTGAACTAATAGCAATTAATTGCTCATTTATCCGATTAATTACCCGTTTGGTAAATTTAACGTCTAGAAATCAACTATTATCGAAATAAATATTGATTTCCACTAACACTAATAATCCCAAAACAATAGAAATATTTTTCTCAAAAATTTCATCTTTAAAATTTTTGAAGTTTGACTTTTTCCAAAAAAGTCAACTATTAACTTTTTGACCCAAAAGTCAACCTCGACAATTTTGTGTTTATAGTCTAATTTTACTAATTTCATCGTTCCGGACTCAAATATCTCGTCCGCATCTCCAAATTCAACTTCGAACTAAAATTTTATTTTTAATAACATTCATCATTAATATTATAACTCACAATATTAACAACCAGATCATTCCCAAGAAAGAGGGGGCTTTCCAATAAAAATTTCTGCTTATTGACGCGCAATTAGATGGCCAAACCCCTTTTCTTGACAGAACTTTCTAGACATTGTCAATAATGCAAATAATAATATGAATAACTTTGTCATCTCAATTATTGATTTAATAATATAAAATATTGTGACAATAATTGAATCAATAATGAGATACTATCGTGAATTCTTGTGGCAATAATTAAATAAAAGCCGAGTGACTTCTCATGTAAGCATCAATAATCAATCTAGTGTCTACTATGCAACCACGCGTATTCTTCGTACTTTATCACCGATTATTTTATGACAACTTTCTTACTTTGAAAAATTTTCACATATCACCCTTAACTTTAACCTTTTATCAATTTAACCATTTAATAAATAGAATAATAATTATAAGAAAATTGAATACTTTCATTTCATAAAATTTGGGGTCTTACAATATATATATATATATATATATATATTTACATTTCAGTCCCGCCTAGAGTTTACTTCGTGGCGGTTGATCGTCTATATATATATATATATATTTACAGCTTTTATTTATATAACTGTTTACAACTTTTATATAAATTGCAATATCATGTGAGCCTACGAATCATGTGATCACAGATTCAGTTTTTTGAATCTAGATTCGGTTCCCGTGATGGACATTTTCACCTGTAACCAGCCTGTAAATTATTCACGGTGTTTGAATTTTCTTAGATGACTTACATGCCCACAAGGAGTTCGGCACTGCTTTGTACATTATTTTCTCGAAGATGCTTCGCATCTCGAAAATAAAAGAAACCAAGAAGAACATATAATAAAATGGAAGTATCAAAGGCCTCAATTACTATTGACCATAAGGGTTTGAAAAACCTCTTTTTCTAAAACATCATTGCTATATCTTGTTAAAATTAAACTTTTATACAAAATTCAAACCCTTTGTATATAGGTGCAAATGAGGCATATCACTACTTCCAAATAATTACACATTGACCTACACACACACACACATTCAGATAGAAGTTTATATCAAAAAGTGGCGGTCACCATGGTAACACGAATGTCGGGAGGTGTCTAACATCTATCCTCCGCATAATCTAGCCCTCGGACTCTAACGAATCTCAGTTTCACAGACCAGTCAAGTAGTGTTAAATCACTTGGTCAATGTGATAACCTTTTCTCGGTTGAGTTGGTACAACCATTTATAAATACTAACTGGCGATTCTTAGAGTCCAATCGTCGACATGTACATGTCAGACCTTTTCAAACTTATTTTTTCAAACAAATCTCACCTAACATGAAAACACCAAAAGACAAGAATAGAAAGGGACAAATAAAAATCCCTACGTATTCCTTGATAATATAGCTTTCATGTGCCATTCATCCACACACTCATTGACAATATAGCTCAATATGATATGTACTCATTTGCTGATTGCTTTTAGGGGTATCACCAAATCATGGTTGCTAAAGAGGATCGTGAGAAAACTGCATTCATCACGCCTTGGCGAACCTTTTGCTACAGACGGTTGTCATCCGGCCTCATTAATGTCGGAACTACCTACCAGTGAGCCATGATGGCTTTTTTCCATGATTTAATGTGTAAGACCCCTAATTTTATGAAATAAAAGTATTCAATTTTCTTATAATTATTATTTCATTTAGTAAATGGTTAAATTGATAAAAGTATTAAAGTTAAGGGTGATATGTGAAAATTTTACAAAGTAAAGCAAGTTGTTATAAAATATTCGTTTGGTCGAGGAATATTCTTTTTGCCGGGGAATATTTGTACGATTAAACAATCATTGGTGGACCCCACAACAGAAATATTATCGGAGTTAGAAAATGATAAAATTATCTTTTTATGAAATAACAGCGGATGTTTTACCGTTAACAGTTGAAATACCTGGTAATAAAAGTACAGTGGTTGCATAGTAGCACACGGTATTAATTATTGATGCTTACGTAAGAAGTCACTCAGTTTTGTTCAATTATTGCTACAGTAATTGCTGCATAGTATCTCACGTTATTTGATTTAATTATTATCGATATTTTATATATTATTAAATCAATAATTGAGACGATACAGTTATTCATATTATTATTTGCAATATTGACAATGTCTAGAAAGTTCTGTCGAGGAGAGGTTTGGTCACCTAATTGCGCGCCAATACAGAGAAATTCTTATTGGAAAGCCCCCTCTTTCCTGGGAATGATCTGGTTGTTAAATATTGTGAGTTATAATATTAATGATGAATAATTGTTAAAAGATTAAATATGTGTTGATTGAAGATAAAATGATTTGTGGTAATATTTATTCAATCTTTGATATAAATAAGAAGTCTGTTATGAGATGTTTGTGGTAAGTTTTGTTTATTCTATGGGGGCCCATATGTCATCATCTAAGAGTCACTTTTGCCAATAATAATTGCCTTTACCAGACGTCAAACCACTTGCCGTTTCACATTACAAGCGTCGAACCAATTGTCGTTTCACATTACAGGCGTCGAACCACTTGTTGTTTCACATTATAGGTGTCAAACCTCTTTCCTTTTCACATCACCAGTCGTCAAGCCAGTTTCCTTTTCACATTGCAAGGGCTAAGCTAGAAATCTTCTATAAATAGAAGCCTATTTCTTCATTATTTTCACCAATTCATTAAAGCTATAGAGAGAGAAAGTATAGAGAGAATAAGAGAGAAAGAAGAAGAGTATTTTGTTACTACATTGTTGCTGTATCCAATCTCATACTAAGGTAAGGGGTATTATTTCTTTTGTATTCATGAAGAGAGTTATTTCTTTCAATACTCGTAAGGGTTGTTATTCCATTCTTTATCATTCTGTTGGAATAACCTGTCTACGCAGACTACCGCATGCATGGTGAAATCATGTTGTTATTCCATTCTTTATCATTCTGTTGGAATAACCTGTCTACGCAAACTACTGCATACAGGAGAAGTTCCAAGAATTATTCAATGACAAGTACTTTCCTGAAAGTATTCGTCACATGAAGGAGGTAGAATTCATCAATCTAGAGCAAAATAATATGATCGTGTTGCAGTACGAGGCTAAGTTTGCGGAGTTATCCCAGTTTGCATCCCATTTGGTCGATAATGAGGAGCGAATGACGCGAATGTTTCTAAGAGGTTTGAAACCCAAAATACGTCAATACCTCATTTTTCATAAACTTTGTTTATATTCAGATGTTGTGAATAGGGCTCAATTAGTGGAGCGCGATAATGAGTCAGCACAACCAAAAGGTAACGACCAACAACATGATAATAATCATATCGGTGGCAACGGCCATCGGAACAATGATAACCATCGTGGGGGAAATTATCATGCCAAGAATGGTAACCACTTCGGTGGTAATCATAGCCAAGATAATAGAAGTGGAAATTTCAAGAAGAGAAGGTTCAATAATAATGGAAAGACAGCAGCACCGGCACCCATTTCAAAGGAAGAAGAACGACCACCGGTTGTATGTTTCAAATGCAGACATGAGGGACACATCCGCCCAAACTGTACGCAGCAACCCAAAGCGTGTTTTAATTATGGAAGAGAAGGTCACCTAGCTCGATTTTATCGTGTAGTGAAGTCAATTCCAGCTGGGATAGTGACGCCAAAGGATGTCCCAGACAAGTCAAAGCCGGTAGTTTAAGTGAGAGCATTTATCGAGGAACCCGAACGAAGTTGTCACGGGTTAGTTAATCATAAACTCTTGCAAAGTCTATACCTTATTCGATACCGGTTCTACCCACTCTTTTATTTCTCCTATTTGAGCTTAACGTTTAAATTTGACTCCGGAGAAATTAGACTTTGACTTATCTATTGAAACTCCGTTAGGAGAAACCTTCATTACATCCACTGTTTATAAGTCTTGTTTGATTCAAATTGACACTTTCACGTTACTTGTCGATCTTATCTCTTTGAAAACACTTGTTTTTGATGTGATTTTAGGAATCAACTGGTTAACTACTCATTATGCAAAAAATTGATTGCTTTCGTAAGGTTGTTAGATTTCATATTACGAACCAACCTATTATGTGAATTCAAGCAACCAAATCACTAAAGTTAATCAATATCATATTAAGCCATAAGTAAAGAGCCCCAATCCTTTTGTTGTTGACTTCCTTGTGTGGAATTCACCGAAGCCAGAATATCCGTAGGGGACGCCATGGATAATGGTGGCAAGTTGATAGGTATCAATGTGACGTGTTATCCAAGTCTTGGGATGAGAGTCACAGTTTTGAATGATATTTCTATTGTTAATAAATTTCCTGACGTATTTTTGAAGACTTCTTGGCCTATCCCAGAGCGTGAAATCAAATTTTGTATTGACCCCAGTTCAAAACCAATTTCTAAAACCCTTAAATATTTTTCCACCTCGAACAAACGTAGCATCGCCAAAGATGTTGGCTCAAGCTGTTGAAGATTATGATAATATTATTCAATAACATCGTGGAAGAGCGAACATCGTAGCTGACGCATTGAGTAGAAGATCGTATGCGTTTACGAGTGCGAATATACGAACCTACGTGAAGATAGCGAATATACGACTAGAGCCGACGTTAATCGATAATGTTAAAGTCGCTCAAGCTACAAACCCGGAGCTGATGAATATGAAGAAAAAGGTTCAAGAAGGCGTTATTCTAGAAGTAAGAGTTGATGAAGAGAGGAAATCTCAACCCTCAATTTAATTGGCCCATTTGAAATCCTCAATCGAGTAGGAACTGTGGCCTACGGACTCGCCTTACTGCCAAGTACGTCGCGTGTTCATAACAGTTTTCACGTATCGATATTACGTAAATATGTGGATGACCCAAACCACATTATTGAATTAGAACCAGACAAGATAGCGGAAGATTTAATGTATGAGGATATACATATTAAAATCTTGGATAAGAAGGAACATATTCTACGCTCAAAGTTTATACCCCAAGAGTTAGAATCTGAAATAAAAACAAGGTATCCTCACCTCTTCGACATACCAGGTACATAAATTTCGAAGGCGAAATTTCATGAGGGGATATTATAAGATCCCGACTTTTGATAAATAAAGATTTAATTTTCTCGAAATATTTTTTTAATTTTAAGATGTGAATTTGATATAATGTTATAGTTGTGGATAGTATTTATAAATTTTGCAAAGTATGCAAGTTGTTATATTATATTCGATTGGTCGGGGAATATTCATTTTAATAGGGAATATCCGTACGACGGCACAATCATTAGTGGACCCCACAACGAAATTATTGTCGGATTGAGAAAATGACAAAAATATATTTTTATAAATATAACGGCGGAAGTTTTACTTTTAACTGTTAAAATACCCGGTGTTAAAAGTACAGTAATGCTCGTGGATGCATAGTAGCACACGATATTGATTATTAATGCTTACATGAGAAGTCACTAAGTTTTGTTCAATTATTTCTACAGTAATTGTTGCATAGTATCTCAAGTTATTTGATTCAATTATTGTCAATATTTTATATATTATTAAATAAATAATTGAGATGACAAGTTATTCATATTATTATTTGCATAAATTAATAATGTCTAGAAGTTACATCGATGAGAGGTTTGAATCACTAATTATACGCATGATAGGGAGAAATCCTTATTGGAAAGCGGGTTTTTCCCAAAACGATCGGGTTATTAATATTACGAGTTATAATAATATGAATAAAGGTTGTTAAAAATATTGAGGGGATTTTTATGATGTATTTGTGGAAAATTTTACTTATTCTATGGACCCCCATTTACCTATTTTTTAAAATAATCAGTAGAAAATTATTTAATATAATAAAGGTGGGGCTCACATGTGGGGGCCACATGTGGGGCCCTAATGTGTTGAAAACTGATCTAAAAATGGAGGGGGGCATGGAAGATGGCGTGAAAGTAAGGAAAGTTATATATATATATATATATATATATATATATACATGTGATGGAAAAGAAAAGAATGGGGGGGGGAGTTGGTTTTATTATTATTATTATTATTATTATTATTATATATTATAATAAGTTTTGTTTTATTAGATTATAAATAGAATATATTATATTTTATTTAATGTTTTTATTTTATTAGAATATTTTATTGCACAGTAATGAATAATGAAAATCAAATTATCAGACTATTTTTTCGCCCGTAAACTATTATTGTTGGTCCGTGATATTAATTTCTAAATAGTATCATTCCATTCTCCTATAAATAGGATGCTTAGTTAGAATTGAAAATCACACCAGAATCAGAGAATTCTTCTTCTATAATATTGAGTGTATTTCTTTCGAGTTTTAGAAAGCTTTGAGTGTAAAAAATAGTAAAAGTTTTCTTCAAGAATATATTCGTTGTACCAGTCGAAATTGTTCTATTTGACGTAAGGGGTATTATTTATTTCACATTCTGAAGAGATAATATTTTTCGTACTCGTATGAATATTATTTCCGTTCAATATTCATAAGAAATTTTATTTCGTTCAATATTTGCAAGAAATATTATATTCGTTTAATATTTGTAATGAATATTATTTTTGTTTAATATTCGTAATAAATATTATTTTCGTTTAATATTCGTAAGAGATGTTATTTTTGTTCAATATTCGCTAGAAATAATATTTTCTCCATAATTTGTAGTATGTAAGTAATATTATTTCGTTTCAGATTTTGAATTCTATACTCATTTTGTTAAAGTTTTGGCTTCTATACTCCACGAAATTAGTAGAATATCCTTGATGTTTGCGCTTCATCCAGTATCTTTTCATGAAAATATTATTCTGAACATTCTTGATAAGGTTTAACTTTTTCATGCCAGAGTACTATTCATGGGTTCCTATTCACGAAGTACTATTTACTTGAGTATTATTCGCCCGGGGTACTATTCATGATAAAAATTGATTCGTTTTCGGTCCTATCATTTTTGGTACAATATTATTCTTACATTTTACTCCACAAAGCAGTATCATGTTTACAATTTGAACGTTATTGAATTCTGGATAAATTAAATTATAAATCTTTAAAATTTATCCTTGAACTTGTTTTATTGAATTATTATGTCATTGTCATCATCCTCATGATTATATTGTTATGAAAATCATCTTTGGCCCATAGTGCATAGATGGACTTGGTATGATTATGATCAGGTATTATTCGGTATAATCATGACCGTAATGTTACAAATGATGGGTTAAAAGTCCTCATTGGCCCGTAGTGCATTGATGGACAGTTTTTGGTATGATCATGACCATGGGTTCTCTTCGGCCAAGGGTGCAAAGATGAATTGTTTTATGGTGTGATTATGACCGTTGATGAAAACACGATTATCTTTGGCCCGTAGTGCATGGATAATTCATAGTCATGATACTAAAGAATATCATTGGCCCGTAGTGCAGGGATGATTCGATGATGTGGATTATTTATTAAGTTGAGTCTCAGCGATAAAATTGATGATAAATCTTTTAAATCATAAAAGATAATAGATTTTATGCTTTACTTGACTCTTCTAATGGATTTCTTATTTCGCTGCAGTTGTTGATCTAAAACTTGTTGTCTATTATATTCTATCAGTTGTTATACTGTTGAAGGCTAAGGATAAGTTATTCTGCATTATCTTAGTCATAATATTTCTCAGTGGGCTAGTTGAGCTCACCCTTTCTTTCACTGTTCTCTTCAGGAAATGAGAATATAGTTGGGACTAGTCGGGGAATGGATTGAAGGTCCAGATGGTTTCATTAGTAGTCCTCACTATTATGTGAAATAGTGTGATAATAATTGTAATGAGGACTTATTTTGAGTTTGAATATTGTCTACAAGACAATATTTGTATTAAAACTCACAGCTCATGTTGTGTATTTAAGTTTGTATTTAAGTGCTGTACCATGTATTTGGCGACTCAGAATGGGTGATGTATACTTATTTTGGGGGCATCACAGAGAGAGTTTCGTCTGTACTTGATAAAATCAAAGAGATGCAGGAAAAGGATGAAGAATTTCAGAAGTGTAAGTCTAATAAAACTCATATTAAGTATAACAAATTCAGAATAGACAAGGATGGAATAATTAGATATGAAGATATAATTTGGGTTCCATTAATTCAAGCCTTAAAAGATGAAATCTTAAACGAAGCTCATAATTCTATATTTGACATACATCTTGGCAGTACTAAATTATACAAGGACTTAAGTCGACACTTTTGGTGGTCCAATATGAGAAGAGAAATAGCTGAATGGGTAAGTAAATGTCTCACGTGTCAAAGGGTTAAGGCTGAACATCAAAAGCCTAGTGGTTTACTTCAACCCATACCAATTTTGGAGTGGAAGTGGGAACGTATAACCATGGACTTTATGGTAGGCCTTCCAGCAACACAGAATGGCGACAATGCCATTTGGGTAATAGTTGACCGTTTAACCAAATCAACTCACTTTTTACCTATTAAAGTTACCCATAACTTAGACCAACTTTCCAAGCTGTACATTAATGAAATAATCTCTAAGCATGGAGTACCTGTTTCTATAGTATCAGATCGAGATTCACGTTTTACTTCAAAATTTTGGAAGAGACTTATGAACCACATAAACATTAGAGGATATGTTAAGAACATATATCATCGACTTCAAAGGAAGTTGGAATGATCAATTACCTTTGGTATAATTTGCCTATAACAACAGTTATCATGCTAGCATAGGTATGCTACCCTGTGAAGCCTTATATGGGAGGAAATGTAGAACACTTTTATGTTGGGATGAAGTTGGGGAAAGGCAAATGCTAGGACCGGAAATAATCCAACAAACTATTGAAACCATCAAAATTATACGTGAATAATTATAAACATCAAAAGATCGACAAAGGAAATACGATGATCCATATCGTCAACAACGAATCTTTAGCGTAGGGAGTCACGTATTCTTGAAAGTCTCTCTTTGGAAGGGAAAGATATGTTTTGCAAGAAAAGAAAACTGAGTCCGAGATTCATTGGACCTTTTGAAATTTTGAGGAGGATAGGTGAAGTTGCTTATGAAATAACACTACCTCCTGAATTAAACCATATTCATAATGTGTTTCATGTGTTCATTTTACGACCATACAAACTTGATTACAAACACGTTATCAATTACGAGCCAATCCAAATCAAAGAAGATCTTTCTTATATATAAGAACCTATGCGGATCGTTGATCGTAAACATTGAAGAGGCTACATGATAGCTCAAAGATAAAATGCGAGTGAACTATCCCTAACTATTTACTTAACCTGTACTGTAATTTCGAGGACAAAATTCTCATTAGTGGGGGTGAATGTAAAACCCAAAACCCTAATAAGACTAGGATATGTAAATTCAGTTATACTAATAAAATCTCTCCGTTCTGAAAGTGTTATGTGTTATTATATACTCTGTTTAACAAATTAGGTCAAATAAATTTTCATCCGAACTTGACACCTCGTGCTTAAAAAAATTTCTTCTAAAAATGGACTTTTCGGTATATTTGTTTTGACAAGTTGCTTTGTCGTGCTTGTTAGGATTTATGAAAAATCTAAGTTAAGAACCCTATATTACAAATCCTAACCCTAGATTTAAACCATAACCCTAATCTGTAAACCCTAACCCTAATTTGGTTATCCTAACACCTAATCATGATTACTAAACTTCAATTAGGTACTAATAAACATTATTAAGTAACCATAATCATAAAAAAATAAACCTTAATCAAGATTATGGAGGATTAGGGAAAAATTAAGTTACTAATCTAACCTATGTAGCTCACAAGTAGGTGGCAAGTAATGATAACAAGTTTCAAGGTTGCACATGAGCTGATAACAAACCCTAGGCATCACAAGTAACTTAGCATCAGATATTTAGAGAGGCAAGTAGGTGAAAAAGACAAAAAAACCTAAGTTGCTAAAGTCTATAAATAGAAGCATAACTCCAGGACAAACCCACGAATTCTATAAGCCAAGACACTCTTACAAACATACCAAATCAAGCCTGGGTGATAGAAACATCAAATTCAGTAGCCAAAAATCAAAATCAAGCAATAAAGGTGCAAACCCTAATTTATAGCTAGATTTTTAATGCTATGTTCAAATTATTGTTTAGATGTTTAAAATTATGGAATAGCATGTTAGAAAGTATGTTAGAATGATAGAGCATGTTTTCATAACATCTAGATGCCTCAAATTAATGTTTTAAGCAATCTGGAAATTTTGGGAAAACAGGTCTTATTGTCGAATGTTAGAGCCTATGGATCCATGTATGTTAATAGTTAGGTCTGTTAATTGTGTATTATTTGTAGTGACATAAGGTCTTTAATTTGAAAAAGAAAACAGGATCATTAGAACCATAAATTGCAAGATATAGGTGGTCAAAAGTGGTTGACCGATCACGAAGTTCTATTTTCTGGGTTACCCAGAAAACTCAAGAACAGATTGAACCAGCTACTTTGACCAGCCTTTTAATCGCTTTCTGTTTGATGTTATAATGACTTTTTTTAATAGATTAATACCTTGATATACACACTACATATCTATAACCTTAAATTGCTTAATTAATTCATAGGATTACCAGAATTAATGGTCAAAAGTCGTTAACCGAGCATGACCAAGTTTTCTAGGTTACCGAAAAAACTGATGAACGTAAAGAACAGCCTTTGGCTGTACTTTGACCAACATATATCGAGACCTTAGAATCATACTTTGTCCAACTTAGTTTTACATATATGTACCTTGACATAAGACTACCTATTACAACAAGAAAACAGAAATCTATTACATAGATTAAAAGATGTAGAAGCACAAAATCGTTGACCGACCATGACCACTGTTCTGGGTTACCCAGAAACTTAAGAACAACTCTGACAGTGACTTTGAGCCTCTATAACTTCTTGTTATATGTAGGTTAAAGCATGAAAGTGGTCTGATAATATACTACTATATGAGTACTATAACATTCATACTTATCCAAACCCAAAATCATCAACAGTAGCAAAAGAAATCAAGGTCAAAATGGTCCGTAGGTCACGACCGGCTGAAACCCATGAACTCAAGAACAGCTATAGCGACACTTCTTGGCACGATAGCGCTTTAGCGACAGACAATAATTGTTTTTTTGAAATTAATTAATAAAAATTAGAAATAATTAATAAATAAATAAAAATAAATATAAAAACTGTTTTAAAAATTATTTTAAGTTATTATAATTAACTTTTAATATTTTTAAATAAATTTAATAAATATTTTAATTTATTTGGATATTATTAATAGTTAAGTTAATAATAAATTGATTAGAATAAGTACTTATAAATAATAAATAATTATTGAAAAATAATATTGATGATATAAAAATCATAATAAATGGTTATAAATTATTTAAAAATAGTAAAGAAGGTTTTATAAAATTCTAAGTAAATCTTGATTATTTAGAATATAAATAAATGATTTAAAATCATTGAAATTAATATAAGCTTTTAGAAATTATCATAATGGAAATTTAAATTATCGAAAAATATAATAAAATTTATAAATAAAATTTAGTCGATATATCAATACTCGATAAAGTCTTTGAACACCAAAACCATATCAAACTTAACCCGAACTTATGTAAATTTTGTATTGGAGTATTGTTAACAATACTAATGTGATAGATTTATATGAATGAACATCCTAGGTGTTTATTAACGAATTAAATAGCATTGCTTGATTGATCTACGATCAGGGCTCAATCAAGTTCCCTAACCATAATTACTTAAGCAAATTTCTCAAACCCTATTTATTTGTTGAACAAGATTTCTATCTTGAATTACTGTTGATATGATATACCAAACCTAAACTTGAATTACCACTTATTGTTAAGTTATTGATATAGCTTCAACGTAACTGAGAAATGAACTTTTTATTCC
This sequence comes from Panax quinquefolius, assembly GCA_020205615.1. Classification (NCBI taxonomy): domain Eukaryota; kingdom Viridiplantae; phylum Streptophyta; class Magnoliopsida; order Apiales; family Araliaceae; genus Panax; species Panax quinquefolius. Next base: position 142,069 of record JAINUW010000387.1, on the reverse strand, counting down.
TATGATATTGTTTATTGAGTATAAACTGTTGTGTCGATCCAAATTGTTTTGGTAAGACATCCTATACTGAAGTTTTGTATCCCGTAAAGGGATCGATGTTTGGTTAATAAATTTATTGACATTGGGTGTATGTGAGCACTATTAGGATGAGATATATACTCCTAAGATATTGAATAGGATGATCCCATATCTCATATCTAAACAAAGTTTCTAAGTTTGTGTGACTGACAGAAATAAAAAGTCCGGAAATGGTTGAAAAAGAAATTCTAGAAATGGTAGCAACTATCAGTTAAATTTTGAATTGTTATACTTCTTCTAATCATATATTGTTATAAATATAGAACCTGCTGTGCATGTCATAGCTCACCCTTGCAAATTATTCCCTTTGTAGTATTCGATGGTAACCCTAGCACTTCTGGAGTTAATAAAGGGAAGCGTCCCTGCTTAGATTAGTTTATATTACTGTCTAGTTAAATGTAATACTTTTTAATAAGAAATTCTTTATGAAGAATCATGTAATTGAACCTTAATGATATATATATATATATATATATATATATATAACATCTTTTATTTCTGTAATCGTGTTTTCTTACATATATAGATGTAATTAGAATTTTCAATATAGTTTAAGATCTTTCGGAACTATTTATCTGAGTGAGGGTATTAACAGCATGGACTGTTCATGTTGTTGTTGATACTCTAGATTTTGGATAGATAGGTACTATTGATATGATAGTATAATTCGCATGACATAGAATATACATCTAAGTGAGGGTATTGATAATATGGACTGTTCATGTTATTACTAGTACTCAAAATTTCGGATAGATAGATATTATCCATAGATACAGTTCATATATCCAAGTGAGGGTATCCAAATACAATAATAATTTTCTTGAGAATTGTTATCTGTTATGGGATGCTGTGACTCTTGGATCTATGGGAATTATATCTAGTTATTAATTGTATACTCACTCAATTAGATATAAGCATAAAATCAAATACCATGGGCGTATAAATTTGAATGCGTTATATACATTGACTTGTAGTAAGCACCATATCGAATACCGCGGGAGTATAGATATGGGGCGTTACATACTTCCCCGATGAAGGGGTAATGATAATTTAGCAACACCATCGGGATAATAAACCCCAATCATAGAGGATATATTTTTATATAGTTGTACATATAGAAGGTGTTGGAGCTGGAGCAGTTCTATTGTCCATTTTGGGAGAGTAGTATCCCGTTGCCAGCAAATTGTAGCTTATCAACACCAACAACACAGCTGAGTATGAAGTCTATATAATGGGGTTGAAACTAGTCCAATCCATGGGCGTCAAATGGTCAACTGTCTTTGAAGATTCTGAACTGGTAATCAGACAAACCACTAGGGTTTATCAGACCAAAGAATTACATTTGCTGCTTTACCATCGACAAGTTATCCAGATTGCTTCGAAGTTTGAAGAAATATCATTCCTCCACATTCCTTAGAATAGGAATGACTTTGCTAACGCACTAGCAACTTTGGCCTCTTTGATCAACATACTTGAGAAGGGAAGCATTCAGAATATCACAGTTGCCTATCAAAAGGCTCTAGCCTGTAGGAACTACATCTGAGAAGTATCTGACGAGCTGCCTCCCATCCAACGCCCTTGGTATCAGCCTATCAAGGAATATCTGTGAGATAGATCTATGCCCGTTGAGGTGAGTTAAGATGAAAGAAATTAGATCCATAGAATGAGCATGAAATTCTATCTAAGTAGAGATGCGCTCTATAAAAATGATGCGGGACTAGGCCTTCTCAGATGCCTAGACAAATATAAAGCTCAGAGGCTCATGGATGAAATCCATGGTGGAGTATGCGGCCCACACATGAGCGGCCCTCTATTTGTCAAAAAGATCCTAAGGAAAAGGCATTTATGGCTCTCTCTCAAAGATGACTATGATGATCACATCAAGAGATGTTATTAATGCCAAAATTATGGAAATTCTATCTACGCCCCTCCAAGGGAGCTCCACAATATGAGATCACCCTGGCCCTTCTCAATGTCAGGAATGGACGTGATCGGGCCCATCGAGCCCAAAGCCAGTAATGGTCATCAGTTTATGTAAAGCCCCCAAATTCAGGTACTTGAAACCCGAACTCGGCGCTTCACGATACCATTTCTATGAGCGAAATAATATTAATAATAATAACAATAATATAAAAAAGTCAAACTTAATTTACATATACAAGAGTTTAATCCCAAGTACGCAACCTTTACTATAATTCTTTACATGATAGATAATACATAACATTGTCTTAATACAGTTTGACTACTACAAAAGATACCATAAGGCTTATTCTATTTGCTTTCCTTTTCACTTGTTCTCGTCTTAACCTTTAGGTTGATCATGCTTAGCTGAAAACATTTAAATTTAAAGCACGAATTAGCATTTGGGTGCCCAACAAGTAATAGCAATTATAAATATAATTAGCTAAAAAAATTAAATGCTTTCTTTGTACATTAATTCTATAACAAATCAATAGTTGTGAAGTAAACTGAACCGATAATAATAACATAACAATTATATAGCAAAATTTTGAAACTATGTACTGACTATAAAAGGGGTTTGGTAGACATACTATGAACATTATTTTCAATTTTCGAATAGGTTTAGCAGAACTTCATCCACAAACCGTCATAGCTTACGGGCCCGAGGGTGATTATCCCAATGTGCCCTATATTGATCAATACTATATACAAGAACGATATTATCATTCACTCTATCCACCTTGGGTGCATAAAAGTATTCCCTTGATCGGGATGTTCATACTTAGTCTGGAATCCGAACCAAAACAATTTGATTGGGTACAAAAAGGTTTTATCATATTCAATGATATTTCTAAATCTGTGTCTAGCTGGTAAAATAGCTTAGACGGCTTTTACTTAATGTATACATACGGGGGATCAATATATATATATATATATATATATATGTTTAAATACAATGATTATCCCAGTGAGGACACTTGTATAACCATATTTCAAAATTAACTAATAGAATATATATATATATATATATATATATATATATATATATATATATATATGAGTTATATAATATAATATCATGTTGATAAACAATGATCAGATATAACATATACAACAATAGGCTTATTAATCTGGTACAATAATAATATAATTCTGAAACTTTCTTACTCATGTCCATTGCATAAAGGAAATGCAAAGGTAGGATACTTGCCTGGTCTGCTGCTTACAATACGCAACTTAGTTTTATCTTTTATACCAAAACCTATCATTAATAAGATCATTTTATTGATCAAAAGAACATATCGTCACACATAATACTACTTATTGCAATCAGTACATAACCTAATCACATTGTCACACATATTCAATAGTCCTTTAATCACAAACAAATATTAATTCAGTCAAAATATCTAAGTCAAGATCAATTTCTGAAACATATCGGCGTACTGACGACTTTTTAGGGTAAATATCGAGTCTAAGACTCTAATCTGAAGCTCAATATCTGTAAGTATCAGTTATATTATTTTTAAATGACTTATAATAATTTTTAAACATTTATTATAATTTATCATAAATTTTCAGACACCGAAATCATTATTAAATAATTTAAATAGTAAATAATTATATTATCATTAATATTTAATTAATATTAAACCATTAATGAAACCATTAAAATATTAAAGTTATTTATAATAACTCAAAGTATTTTTAAAGTACTAATATTACCCTTAAATGATTTTTAAAACAATTAAAATCATTTTTCAATAATTACCATTAATATTAAAATATTAATGCATTATATATCAAAATATTAAGAGTCATTAATTATAACTAAAAATATTTTTAATTCATTTATATCCTTTTAAATGATTTTTAAATTAATAAAACCATTTTAGGACTATTTATTTAATATAATTATTAAATAAATCCAATATCATTAATATTAAATTAATATCATTAATATTAAATTATTAATAAAATTATCCTTTAAATATTAAAAGTTATTTTATAACTTAAAATATCTTTAAATAATTTATTTTCATTTAAAATAATTTTTATAATTTTAAAATCATTTTTAAACTAATTTATATAATATAATTATAAAATAATCTTATTATCATTAATATTAAATAATTAATATTTTTCATTACAAGATATCAAAAGTTATATTTTATAACTTAAAATATTTTTAAACACTTTATTTTCATTTAAAATGATTTTTATAATATTAAAATCATTTTAAACTAATTATTGATAAAATTATTAAATAATTTTAATATCATTAATATTAATTAATTAATATTTTTCATGACAAAATATCCAAAGTTATATTTTATAAATTAAAATATTTTTAAAATCTTTAAATCATTTTTATATGATTTTTAAATCATTAATTCTTTTTTTCATAATTTATTTAATACATTTATTAAATAACTCAAATATCATTAATATTATTTAATTAATAAAATTCATCACAAAATATTAAAATTTATTAAAAATAACTTAAATTATTTTCTTATATAATAATATAATTTAAAATGATTTTTCATGTATTAAAATCATTTTTAAATAATTTATTTAATATTATAATTAAATAAATTAAATACATTTAATATTCAAAAAATATTAAATATTCATGAAATATATTCAAAATAATTAAAAACTAATTTTCGAATTTAAATTAATTTTTAATAAATTTTAATTTATTTTTAATAAGTTAAAACTCTTTTTTAACTATTTATTTAATTAAAATAATTAATTTTCGAAAATATTTGTCGTTAAAGGGCCCTAAAGCGACAAAAACTGTCATTATGGTGTTCTTGAGCACACTTTCTCAACATTCATTAATAAACTTGCGGTAGTATGTTTGACCATTAATAGATCTATGATCTTGTTATGTTCTGGGCTTGTTAATGTGTTAGGAGTGTAGTATAAGTGTAATACTACAACTACATACTAAGTTCATGTCCAAGCTACAACAAATAAAAGAGTTACATGCCTTCAAAATCAATGTCAGAATTGTTCTTCATTTTCTGGGTTACCCAGAAATGAAGAACAATGCTAGGTGTGTACTTCGAAGCGTAAAAACTTTTCCTCCCTAGCTTGATTAATGTGATTTAAAAGTTCAACCATGTAGCAAGCATCTTAGGGTACAAGTATATAACATCATATTACTCTAAAAACAACATATGAACAAGATCTGGCATGGTCAACCCGTGTCAGTGACCTTGTTCTTTATGAATCTAGGTTTTCAAGAATTCAACAAAACAGACGGTCAACGATACTTTGACTCTTCACAACTTTGATTTTTACATGAAATAGATGATATAAAGGCATTATTGTGTAGTCCTGATACCAGTCTACATTTCACAACAAGAAAATAGCCAAAATCATAACCAGTTGTAAGATCAGAAGCCCTAAAAATCTTGTAAGACCGTTTCTGGAAAAATCTGGGTTGCCTAGAATTTCAATTTCGTGATCGGTCAACCCTGTTTGACCACTTGTAACTTCTAATCTATAACAGATATGGACCTGATTCAAGTTCCACGTTAAAGAAATCATGACATACTACAACTTCAAACATTCAAACAACAAAAACACATAACAGAATGAGATTTACAGGGTCAGACATTCGTTGTCAGAACACTTATTAAATTTTTTCCAAATTTTGAAAATCATCAATTTTGAGCACTTAGATGTTATGGATCTAAAATATACCAACCCAAATCGTTGATAAACACTACATAGAACATAATACAACACATAAACATAACTTTTAACAGAAGATCATGGGTCAAATTTTTTATTAGGGTTTTATACCTTTAAGCACAAATTCTTGAATCTATGCCTCTGATTTGTTGTGAGTGTTAGTGGGGCTTGAATTGTGACTGATCTATCACAAAAATTTCGTGGGTTTGCGGAGAGAGAGACTTGGTTGAGAGTAAGTTGAACAAATGGGCTATAATACACACTTTTATCTCTCTTGGACTATATATAATCTAATACAATGTACATGGCTGATCATATATGGCTGATAGCTAGAGATTTTAGTCACATGGAGTGGTTAGGTTAGGTTACCAACTCAAATATTGCTAGATTTACAAGTTATCCTCAATAATACAATAAGGGCATATAGGTCATTTGACTTAGAAATTTAATGGCATTATGGTAACTTGCCAAACCCTTAGGGTTTGACCATTAGGGTTTAACTCTTAGGTTTAGCACATTAAATTTGTATGATATCTAATTTAAGGTTTAAAAATACAACATTTTAGTTTCCTAAAAATGTAATTTACGGTCTCTTAATCGTGCTTAATTTCTTAATCACATAGATCATGAAATTTAGATTATAGATTCACTAATTATCATTAGGACCTATAATTAGCAATTTAGAGTTTGTAAAAATAAAATTTTAGTTTCAAAAAAAATTATAATTAGGGTTCTCTAAAATAATTTAGGTTTCTTAATTAAATATAGGTTTTTAATTTACTTAAAACTTTGCTATTTTGGTTTAAGATCTACTAATTAGAATTAAATTTCCCAATTTAGCGATTAGGGTTCACAACTTACAAATTAGGGTTTATAATATAAATATTAGGGTTCCTAGAAATTAATATTTCTAAATATTAATTAGGGTTTACCTAATTAATCATAAAATTATATAATACACAACATACCTTAATAACACGATTATTTAACCGTCTCGAACTCATAATTGTGTTTCAAATTAGGGTTTCCACTTAGAAATTAGCTAATTATTATTTAAGAAAATAGGGTTTTTAAATTACTAATTAGGGTTTTCCATAATTAGCATTTTTCTGATTATCATTAATAATTATAATTATCATGAATCACATAACACAATTACTAAACAGATTTTAAAGTCTCATTTAACTTTAAAACTAGGGTTTATCAGTAATTCGAGGGTTTTCACATACTGCACCATCATTGACTAATCATTAGCAATGCATACATACAGTACATATTTATAGCACTGAAAAATCAAAATATAATTAATATTATATTATTATTCTCATTCCTTGATCAAAACCCAGAATTAGGGTTTGGATTCCATATCTGATTTATCTTGCATACATAACAATAATAATTAAGTTAAAATAATAATATGAACTAAAACTCATATAATAAAATAATTATTATAAAAATTTTATAATCTTTTCATATATTATTTAAATAATATAATAATCATATTTTCATGGAAAATAATTAATAAGAACATTTCTACTATAAATTATTTATTATAAGAATATACTTTATAATGATCAACAATTCTAAAAGAAAATTATTTAAAAATATTAATGTAATAAATAAATTTTTATTTATCACAAATATAAATACACATTAACTTATATCTATTTCACCACATTTATTTTTTTTAAAAAAATTTATACGCAAAATTTCTAATTTAATTATATAGAAAATATCCAGGTTATCACTAAATTGGTAGAAGCATCCTCTTCCCCCAGGGTTACTAAGGAGTTGATTATTGGATTCATCAGAAACAATGTCATTTGTTCATACGGGCAACTAGAGGTTATTGTATTAGATAATGCCAAAAACCTCAATAACCACATGATGGACGAGTTATGCAGTAAATTCCACATCAAACATCTTAACTCCGTCATCTACCGTCTAACGATGAATGGTGATGTTGAAGCGGCTAATAAGAATATCAAAAAGATCATGCAAAAGATGTCTGACAATCACAAAAGAAGGTCTGACTTGTTGCCTCTGACTCTATTAGCCTATAGAACGTCAATGCGCACTTCCACTGGGGCAACCCCCTACTCATTAACCTATGGCATGGACGTAGTGCTCCCCATAAAGGTGGAAATGGAATCCCTTAGAGTGTTGATAGACGCTCAGCTGGATGAAGACTAATGGTTACAGGATCGGTACCACCAATTGTCTCTAATAGGTGAAAGGCGGGTCACAACCATCTTCCATGGTCAGTTATACCAACAAAGGATCGCTCGATCTTACAATAAGAAAGTCCAGCCAAGATAATTTAAAGAACATAACTTGGTCTTGAAGAAGGTATTTGACACCAAGATCAATTTAAAGGAAAATTCACCCCAAACTTGGAATGCCCGTTTGTTGTCAATGAGGTACTGATAGGAGGAGACCTCAAATTACAAGAGATGGATGGCGAGTAATTTCCCCAACTCATTAACTCAGACACCGTAAAATGGTACTATGTCTTAAGTTAGCTGCAAACCAGTATCCTGGTTCTGGATCATCAGATCCATCAGTCAATTAAGGTTTTCAAAACCTTTCTCCCTACAGACAATCCTCGCCACTTTAGTTTGTTCCATCAGGGATAAAACAGAACTTAATTTTGTCCCGCCAGGGATACAACCATTCACCATTTCAGTTTATCCCACCACAGATGAAGCACTTCCTCATAACTTCAGTTTGTCTCATCAGGGATGAACTACGCAGACCCGATCTCCCCAATACACGAGAGTACGTAGGCAGCAATTTTTATGGTCCGGTCTAACTACAGAAAAAACAAAAAAATCTCTCTAAACCCTCTTTACCACATACAACTTTCAACCTTTTCATGCTAGGTTTGAACTACGCAGACATGATCTCCCCTAATCAATGGGAGTACATAGGCAACCATTCACGGTGCTGACTTACCCCTACCAAAAACACAAAATCCTGTCAATAGTACTGGGATCATCTTTCAAACTTTCAAACCAAACCATAAGAGATAGAACTACCTAATCTCCTAAATACATAGTAATACATCGGTGACCATCTATGGGGCAGTTAAACCACACTTCATCAGCTTAGACCACAGGGATGGAACTACCTAGTCTCCCCATATAAATTGGAGAAAAAATCGTCGACCATCTAAGTTGCGATTGAATCATCAAAGAGAAACACCAATCCATAAGAGATGGAACTACTTGGGCTTCTTAATACAAAGGAGTACCGAAAATCATTTGTGGTGCGATCAACCTCAGAGAGGAAAGCCAGAATCCTCTCCATAACTACATTCAGAAACCAGTCCCAAGACACCAAAGGGTAGGGGAATACAAAGATGAAAGATCCATTCTGAAAGATCCTGAGACATCTCATTGTTCATCCATCAAGGAGGATTTTAGAATACATTAAGATCACATGCTGTGAGACCCCAAATTTTATGAATAAAGATTTAAATTTCTCGAAATATTTTTTTTGAATATTATGGTGTGGATTTGATATAATGTTATAGTTGTGGGTAATATTTATAAATTTTGCAAAGTAAACAAGTTGTTATATAATATTCGATTGGTCGGGGAATATTCGTTTTAACAGGGAATACTCGTACGATGGCACAATCATTGGTGGACCCCACAACGGAAGTATTATCGTAGTTAGAAAATGACAGAATTATCATAACGGCGAAAGTGTTACCGTTAAAACTGTTGAACTACCCGGTAGTAAAAGTACAGTAATATGTGTGGTTGCATAGTAGCACACGGTATTGATTATTGATGCTTACGTGAAAAGTCACTCCGTTATACTCAATTATTGATACAGTAATTGTTGTATCATATATATCTCTCATATTATTGATTCAATTATTGTCACAGTATCATCTGCATAGTATGTTATATTATTAAATTAATAATTGAGACGATAAAGTTATTCATATTATTATTTGCAATATTGACAATGTCTAGAAGTTCTGTCAAGGAGAGGTTTGGTCATCTAATTGCGCGCCAATAAGGAGAAATCCTTATCGGAAAGCCCCCTCTTTCCTGGGAACGACCTAGTTGTTAAATATTGTGAATTATAATATTAATGATGAATAATTTTGTGATGGTTAAAGATGAAATTGATAGTTCCATTGTGTTGGAATTATTAGTGTTAGTGAAAATCGACAATTATTTCGATAATAATTGATATTTAGAGGTTATATTGACCAATCGGGTAATTAACCGGATAAATGAGCAATTAATTGCTATTGATTCACATGATTATAACTATTTGTTCATAGGTGTGTACTATTGATTCACATTCATTTACTATTAGGGGAGTTGGTGCAAGATTGATATTACTTGCATGACTAAGTTAAAAATGGAGGTATAGATGGAGGCATTATACCGTAATTCGTATTTTTACATGTCTAGAACTATTGATTCACATGATTTACTATTGATTCACATGATTTACTATTAGGGGAGGTGGTGCAAGATTAATAATACTTGTAGGACTAAATAAAAAATGAAGGAAAAGAGGAAGGTATTATACTGTAATATTTCGAGCCCCAAAACGTGCAATTATCAAAACTATATTTTCCTATAAATAGAAGCTCATTCCTTCATTATTTTTCACCAATTCACTAAAGCTATAGAGCAATTATTATAGAGAGAAATTATAGAGAAAAGAAGAAGAAAGTCTCTACCTCACTATTCCAATTATTCAGGTCTTACATTTGAGGTAAGGGTATTATTCTTTCATATTCATGAAGAGAGTTATTTTCTTTCAATACTCATAAGGGTTGTTATTCCATTCTTTATTATTATGTTGGAATAACTTTGTACATCAAATCTCGCATACACATGGTGAACTTCTTCCATTATTCCATTCTTTATTATCCTGTTGGAATATCACATGCATCATGCGGATTACGCACATGACTGACTTGGTTCCGTTTCTTTATTATTCTATTGGAATATCTTGCCTTTCATGGATTCGCATGACTGATTCCATTCTTTATTATTATGTTGGAATAACTTTATGCATGCGGTCTATCGCATGCATGGTGAATTCATTGTTATTCCATTCTTTATTATTACATTGGAATAACTTTGTCTCTGCGGACTACTGGCATGCATGGTGAATTCTTCTGTTATTCCATTCTTTATTATTTTGTTGGACTAACCTGTTTATGTGGATTACCGCATGCATGGTGAATGATCCTTCGTATTCATTCTTTATTAAAATGTGGAAATGATCTGTCTACGTGGATTACCGCATGGGGGGTGAAAATCCATTTGCAGTTTCGTATATTCTATTATACTCGTCTAAGATATCATTTCTTTTGTACTCGTCATTAAATATCATTTTCTTTGGTATTTTTCTTTTACGAGTTACTATTCACGGTGTACTATTCACCCGGTTACTATTCACTCTAGTATTATTCACTCGGGTATTCGGGACACTTTTCATGCCGAAGTACTATTCACGAGTTACTATTCATGGGTTAATATTCACCCAATTACTATTCACCCGAATATTATTCACTCGGGTATTTGGAGTACTTTTCATGTCGGGGTACTATTCACGAGGTACAATTCCCGAAGTACTATTCTTAGAGTACTATTCATGGGGTACTATTTACCCAAAAAATATATTATTTTCTGTCCAAATTATTTTTGGTACATGAATATTATTCTTGAATTTTACTCTATAAAGTAGTATCGTGTTGACAATTTGGATATCTTTAAACTCTGGATAAATTTAAAGTCTTTTATCCTTGATTTTGTTTGATTTGATTTCGGTTGATTATTGCTTATATCATTGTCATCATCCTCATGTTTATATTATGATGAAAGTCATCTTTGGCTTACGTGCATAGATGGACTTGGTATGATTATAACCAGGGATTATTCGGTATAATCATGATCGTAATGTGACGAATGATGTGGTAAAAGTCCTCATTAGCCTGTAGTTCATTGATGGACTGTTGTTGGTATGATTATGACCAGTGATTATTCGGTATAATCATGAATATTGATGATTACATGAATATCCTTGGCCGTGGTGCAGGGATGATTCGATTTTATTTATTAAGCTGAGTCTCAGCGATAAAGTTGATGAAAAACTTTTTAAATCATAAAAGATAGTAGATTTTATGCTCTACTTGACTCTTCTAATGGATTGCTTATTTCCGTTGTAGTTGTTGATCTAAAACTTGTTGTCTATTGTATTCTATCAGTTGTTATACTATTGAAGGCTAAGGATAATTTATTCTGCATTATCATAGTCATAATATTTCTTACTAGTCTAGTTGAGCTAACCTTTTCTTTCATTGTTCTCTTCAGGAAATGAAAATATAGCTGGGATGAGTCGGGGAATAGAGTGATGATCCAGGATAAATGGCTTTAGTAGTCCTCACTATTCTACAGAATAATGTGATTATAATTGTAATGAGGACACCTTGAGTGTGGATATTGTCTAGATGACAATATTCTTGTTTAAACTCTCAGCTATGTTTTGTCATATTTTACATAACTGTTGTATAATTAAGTTGTATTTGAATTTATGTACCATGTATCTAGCAACTCAAGATGGGTGATGTATACCTGTTTTGGGGGTGTCACACAAGCCCTGAAGAAACAGGAAACTATCAAGCAATTAAACAAGGCCTATTCTTTCCTTGCCATATAATACTGTTAGATATATACAATGTATCATGTACATGAAAAAAATGTCTAACCTATTCTATCCAAGAAAATCAAAGCTAATCTATAAATCAGTGGATAAGCGAGCCATCAAATATCACATGGCCTCTCTATTTGAAGATGGAGGTAACTCTATGAGCTCATGCCCTAGGGTATTTGTGATGCCCCCAAAATAGGTATACATCACCTATTCTGAGTTGCCAAATACATGGTACAGAATATAAATACAACCTTAAATATACAACATAAGCTGTGAGTTTTAATACAAATATTGTCTTCTAGACAGTATTCAAACTCAAAATAAGTCCTCAATAAATTTATTATCACACTATTTCATAGAATAGTGAGGACTACTAATGCTATCATCTGGACCGTCACTCCGTTCCCTGACTAGTCCCTGATACGTTCTTATTTCCTGAAGAGAACAATGAAAGCAAAAGGGTGAGCTCAACTAGCCCAGTAAGAAATATTATGACTTAGATAATGTAGAATAAATTATCCTTAGCCTTAAACAGTATAACAACTAATAGAATATAATAGACAACAAGATTTAGATCAACTACTGCAGCAGAATAAACAATCCATTAGAAGAGTCAAGTAGAGCATAATGTCTACTATATTCTATGATTTAAAAGATTTATCATCAATTTTACCGCTGAGACTCAACTTAATAAATAATCCACATTATCAAATCATCCCTGCACTACAGCCCAAGGATATTCTTTAGTATCACGACCACGAATTATCCATGCACTACGGGCCAAAGATAATTGTGTTTTCATCAACGGTCATGATCATGCCATAAAACAATTCATCTTTGCACCCTTGGCCGAAGATAATCCATAGCCATAATCATACCAAAAACTGTCCATCAATGCACTACGGGCTAATGAGGACTTTTTCCACATCATTTGTAACATTACGGTCATGATTATACCGAATAATCCCTGGTCATAATCATACCAAGTCCATCTATGCACTACAGGCCACAAATGAATTTTAACATAATATAAGCATGAGGATGATAACAATTCAATAAAACAAGTTCAAGAATAAATTTTAAAAATTTATAAATTAAATTATCCAAGAACCAATAACATTCAAATTGTCAACATGATACTGCTTTATGGAGTAAAATTCAAGAATGCTTGATAAGTAGGCTTTATACCTACTTATCCGGTATCTTTTACTTGGATTAGTTGCTTATATTCACGTGTCTTAGTTACTTTTCATGCATTTTGTTTTCATTTTGTAGGTTTTACGTTTGGAAGCGGTGTGAGCGACTATTGGTAAGGAAAAGTACGAAAAATGCAAAGAAAAGCAATCCGGACATCATTTGGGCTTTCATATTCCTGGCTTTGAACTTAGACTATATTTTAGAACTTCTTCTTAGCTTTTTGGAACATCTTGAATCATTCCAATCGGAGTTCGGACGAAAGAGTTATGACATTTCTACCGACGGACGTCGTTGAACTTCATTGTTTTGGGTGGCTATTTGAATAGCAGTCCCTTCCAGTCCTATTTCAACATTCATGCGTTCGTTATTTCTCGAAACGCAAAGAATGAAATTTGTAGATCGCGTCGATAGCTTCAATTTTATAGGTAGCAGGCCCCGTAATTCCTTTCGGATCAAAGGTTATGGCCGTTTTACTAGAAGACGCTGCAGCAGAAAAATAATTGGCAAATTGGGGGCAAGCCGGGGCTTGCTCTTTTGTGCCTTAGGATCCAGCCGGGGCTGGGGGTCTGGGCAGAATAGCAGGCCACTAGCAAGCCAGGGCTTGTTATTTACAAGGGAAAAGGCAAGTCGGGGCTTGCCTATGCGCAGAATGAGTAGTTTTTGTCCGAATTTGAGTCCGATAAGGATTGTTTCGAGTTGTTTGATTCAAGGACTTCCGAGAGGACCTAACTACATATAAAGAGACATATAAAAGAAGGAGATTTGTAAGGATTAGAGGGGGATTAGAGGAAGAATTCCATTATATTAGATTAGAGTATATTGGGAAAAACCATAGTTATTATGAGTTTTGGAGATTGAAGCAACTTGGAGACCATTAAAGATTCAAAGTAGGAGCAAGGAGGGAGCGTCAAATCTACAGACAATAGATTTTATCTTCTTATCTTCTTCTATCTTTATCTTTTAATGTGAATTTAATTGTGGATTCGTAGTTTTAATTCAATAATCATGAACTAATTCTTTGTTTGAGATTACAATGGATCTTATTGTGTAGTTTATTTTAATATGTTTCGTTATCAATTATTATGTTCTATTGTGAGGATTGTCTATTATGATTTGGACTTAATTGTTTAATTGACTGGCCATCAATTACCGTGATAATCTATATGAACTTGAGAGATGAAGTATTGATTTAGATCTAATCATGATAGCATGTGTTCATGATTTTGTTAATAGCTTAAACTTGATGAGTATTAAGGTAGAGATATGCTTGACATCGCATGTAATCGGATAGAGAACTTATTCTCAAACCTTCTTCAATTGTAATTCACATAGAGATATAGTGGGTTAGTTGATTAAGGTGTTTAACGGATTTCTATCTTAATTGTGGATTGACGTTAATACGGTATTAGTGCATCGAGAGGTGGTTAATACAACTTTAGTGTTCTTGATTAACAATTCGGGATAGAGAATAATTGATGAGAAGTGTGTTAATTTAAATGAAGCAATAAGTGAAATTGTGATCTTAAATCTCCATAGTCTTAATTTAATTAGTGGAATTTAATAGTAGTTTAATTTATATAATTTGAAATTCATTCGTTTAAATAAGATTGAGTTGGTTATGGGTTAGTACTTGGTGATTTTTATTAAATAATTCTCTTGTGGGAACGATACTCAACTTATCACTTTATTACTTGTTGACCCGCGTATACTTGCGTGTTGTGCGTAATTAGATTACCCAATAAGTTTTTTGGCGTGATTCTTGATTTAGTTTAATACATTTTTACCATATTAGCTTCAATCAAATTAGTCTTAATTTAAATATTTTATTTTTATTTTATTTCTCTTCTATATTTCTCTCTTTTGAGTACCATGGATGACGTTAAATATCAATGGCCATACGAACATGACTCGACCAAAGGCGAAGCGGAGATTGACGGACTCGCGACACTCTCATAATATCGGCCTGATTGAAGAACTTTCGAGGAAGTTGGACATTATCGCATGACCAACAAAGTCGAAGGATGGCGATTCACGTGTGGCTATTGTCTTTGAAACCATCCGAAGTCATCAATGCACCATCAATCTTGGGTGATGCATGATATGGTGGTAATGACCTCAATCAGTATGCATATGATAATTACCATCAAGTTTAGGGGTATCACCCGTATTCGTCATGGAGATACAATTATGAAGACCAATACTACACTTCAAATTCAACATACACACCAGAATTTTAATGTCCACCTCCATTACCACAAGAAGAAAAGCCAAATCTGAGGGATGTAATGTTGAAGTGCATAGCAAACATAGAGGAGATGAGTATTAGCCAAGAGTTGTCAACCCAAAATTTTAATAATTGGATGGAACAACGTGTCACAACCTCAACCAATGGTCATCAATACATGGCGTCCGAGACTGAAACAGAAGATTCAAGGTTGGAGGAATTATTTTCCAAGTTCGTAGCATCAACTAAGGAGAGAATGAAGAATCTAAAGTGGTCAACTCAGAATCAAGAGATATCAATTCAAAATCTGCAGAATAAGATAGATCAAATGACCCAAGCCGTAAGCAACCTTCCTCCAAACACTTGGCTTTATGACATGGATGACGAAATTGACGGAGAACCCGAACCAAATCTACAACTAGATGAGCCTCGAGATGTTGAAAAAGAGGAGACAGGTGGGGATAATGACAACAAGGTCGGTGAAGAGCTAACTATGAATACTAACGAGGATGAGTCAATTTTATTAATGCCTCAATTACCTTCTCCGCCAAAGTTCAAGAATCCGGTTAGATTTGCTAAACCTTGTCCGCTAGGTAGTCATGTCGTCGGCGAAGCTCTTTATGACATAAGAGCGAATAAAATTTTGAATCCTTGGTGGGACAAGAAAGAGAAGATAGATGAAGAGCTCATTGTGTGTGACATGCTTCCATGCCCCAAAGTGATCACATTCATAATGGAGAAAACACCTAGATGTTGGACGTTCTTGAATGTATTCTTATCTAAAGAAAGCATGCTAGGTGACTTTAATACAATGGCTATCACAAATGGGAACCTACCAAAAGCTATATTATTTCCGATGGATGGAGGGTTCCTCGACTTTCGAAGAGGAATTGGATAGCATTGACGAACAAAAGTCGGTTAAAAGACTATAAATCAATGGCCGGCGGGAGGCAACCCATGAATTTTTATATTTATTTGCTTTACTAGTTTATTTAGTAGATATGAATTATGTTACTTATTAAGTTCTCTTATAATCTAATCCATGTTGTCTCTCTTCATTGCAGGTATTGGAGGTTCAATGGATAGGAAAATGATCGTCGCTGTCATCACCACCATCACCTCATGCTTAGCTGATTACAGGGAAGTTCTCTTCTACTTACCGCTATATTCTTACAATGAGGACATTGTAATTGCTAAGTTTGGGGGAGTTTAGTTTAGTTTATTATTGCATTTTTAGTTTCATGTTTATGTTATGTTATTTTGCATATGTTGTTAATTTAGTTTAGGTTCATTATTATAAAAAAAAATTCAAATCAAAAATTCAAAAATAATAGTTAGTTACTATGTTCATCTTGCATGAGTCCAACTGTTTGATATTTACAGTTTGTTTTGGCCAATGATAAGATTGGAATTGATTAGACAAGTATGGTACTAACTATTAGAGCTTTGATGTGATTTCTTGTTAGGAATTGAGTCTTTTTCTATTTGAAACTGGTATAATAAGGATAACATAGTAAAAACAACTTGTTCATTGATTGAGTTTAAATTGATACATAATGGGACTCTAAAGGATAATACTAGTTTAAATGAAAGAATGACAAGAATAAGTAGTGATGGTTAAAGTTAGACAAGAACCTAAGTTTGGAGGAATATTTGGGGTACATAAGCTATATAAAAAAAGAAAAAAAAAAGAGAAAAAGTAAAAGAAAAAAAAGTATGAATAAACACCGTGGTGTGCTTGTCTAGTTTTGTGGCCTTTGTTACTTGAGTAAGTAAGCCGGAGGGGATTGTCTCTACACCTAGCGCCCTAAGGTCTTAATGGTTTGGGAGTCGTTGGTCGAAAGCTCATTAAGGTAGCATTGAAAAGCCTAAGGGAATAAGACATTGCATAGCTATGTGCATATAAACCAAAAGAAAAAAAAGAATGAAACGGGAAATAAGAGCAAAAAGCCCCCGTAGATGAAAAATAAAGCATAAGTATCCCATGTTAACCCTCGATATTGGTAATTATTTGATTTTAGTTGGATCTAGCTTGTTTTTGGATTTCTTGAGTTTACATTGTATGATGCCTTCGAAGAGACTTCTTATTTGTTAAATTTGATTTTATATCAGTTAACATTGTTATGGAGGACACACGCACTATACCAGTAATAACAATTTAAGACCTGATGATTGACTAGGAAATTATTGATTGGTTTTGATATGAAGTATTATCGTGTTTTCTTGATTTCTCTAAGGTCGGTTGAATAGACTTGTCTTTGTTAATATTTCTGGATTTGTAGGCATAGAGATTAGTTGCATTTCATTGCATTGCATTGAATTATTTTGTGTTGCTTGGGGACAAGCAACGGTTTAAGTTTGGGGGTATTTGATAAGTAGGTTTTATACCTAATTATCCGGTATCTTTTACTTGAATTAGTTGCTTATATTCATGTGTCTTAGTTACTTTTTATGCATTTTGTTTTCATTTTGTATGTTATACGTTTGGAAGCGGTGTGAGCGACTATTGGTAAGGAAAAGCACAAAAAATACAAATAAAAGCAATCCGGACATCATTTGGGCTTTCATGTTCTTGGGTTAAAACTTAGACTATATTTTAGAGCTTCTTCTTAGCTTTCCGGAACATCTTGAATCATTCCAATCAGAGTTCGGACGAAAGAGTTATGACATTTCTACCAACGGACGTTGTTGAACTTCATTATTTTGAGTGGCCATTTGCATATCAGTCACTTTCAGTTCACTTTTGTCCTTCATCCGTTCGTTATTTCTCAAAACACAAATAATGAAAGTTGTAGATCTCATCGATAGCTTCGATTTGATAGGTGGCAGGCCCCGTAATTCCTCCCGGATCAAAGGTTATGACCTTTTTACCAGAAGATGCTGCAGCAGAAAAATAATTGGCAAATTGGGGGCAAGCCGGGGCTTGCTCTTTTGGGCCTTAGGATCCAGCCGGGGCTGGGGGTGTGGGCGGAATAGCAGGCCACTAGCAAGCCGGGGCTTGCTATTTACAAGGGAAAAGGCAAGTCGGGGCTTGCTATATTGTGAAATGAGTAGTTTTTGTCCGAATTTGAGTCCGATAAGGATTGTTTCGAGTTGTTTGATTCAAGGACTTCCAAGAGGACTTAAATACATATAAAGAGACATATAAAAGGAGGAGATCTGAAAGGATTAGAGGAGGATTAGAGGAAGAATTCCATTATATTAGATTAGAGTATATTGGGAAAAACCGTAGTTATTATGAGTTTTGGAGATTGAAGCAACTTGGAGACCATTGAAGATTCAAAGTAGGAGCAAGGAGGGAGCGTCAAATCTACAGACAATAGATTCTATCTTCTTCTATCTTTATCTTTTAATGTGTATTCAATTGTGGATTCGTAGTTTTAATTCAATAATCATGAACTAATTCTTTGTTTGAGATTACAATGGATCTTATTGTGTAGTTTATTTTAATATGCTTCGTTATCAATTATTATGTTCTATTGTGAGGATTGTTTATTATGATTTAGACTTAATTATTTAATTGACTGGCCATCAATTACCGTGATAATCTATATGAACTCGAGAGATGAAGTATTGATTTAGATCTAATCATGATAGCATGTGTTCAGGATTTTGTTAATAGCTTAAACTTGATGAGTGTTAAGGTAGAGATATGCTTGACATCGCATGTAATCGGATAGAGAACTTATTCTTAAACCTTCTTCAATTGTAATTCACATAGAGATGTAGTGGGTTAGTTGATTAAGGTGTTTAACGAATTTCTATCTTAATTGTGGATTGACGTTAATACGGTATTAGTGCATCGAGAGGTGGTTAATACTACTTTAGTGTTCTTGATTAACAATTCGGGATAGAGAATAATTGATGAGAAGTGTGTTAACTTAAATGAAGCAATAAGTGAAGTTGTGATCATAAATCTCCATAGTCTTAATTTGATTAGTGGAATTTAATAGTAGTTTAATTTTTATAATTTGAAATTCATTCGTTTAAATAAGATTGAGTTGGTTACGGGTTAGTACTTGGTGATTTTTATTAAATAATTCTCCGTGGGAACGATACTCAACTTATCGCTTTATTACTTGTTGACCACGTATACTTGTGTGTTGTGCGTTACTAGATTTTACCCAACAATGCTCAGAAGAATATTTCCATGAAAAGATACTGGATGAAGCACAAATATCCTGGATATTCTACTAATTTCATGGAGTATAGAAGCCAAAACTTTAACCAACTGAGTATAATAGAATATATGAAACTGAAAATAGATTTTCGCCCGCCATGCGGTAATCCACGTAGACAGATCATTTCCACAAATTAATAAGGAATGAATAAAAAAGATCATTCACCAGGCATGCGATAATCCAGATAGACATGTTATTCCAACAGAATAATAAAGAATAGAACCAGGTCATGTGTAATCCGCACAGACAGGATATTCCAACAGAATAATAAAAAATCGAACCAGGTAATGCGTAATCCGCACAGACAGGATATTCCAACAGAATAATAAAGAATGGAATAACAACAAAATTCACCAGGCATACGATAGACCGCACAGACAGGTTATTCCAACAGAATAATAAAGAATAACAACAGAATTCACCAGGCATGCAATAGACCGCACAGACATGTTATTCTAACAGAATAATAAAGAATAACAACAAAATTCACCAGACATGCGATAGAACGCATAGACAGGTTATTCCAACAGAATGATAAAGAATGGAATAACATAAGATTTTCACCATGTATGCGGTACTTCACATAGACAGGTTATTCCAACATAATAATAAAGAATGGAATAACAACCCTTATGAGTATTGAAAGAAAATAACTCTCTTCATGAATCTGAAAGAATAATTCCCCATACGACTATTAAAAGAAAATAATTCTCTTCATGAATACGAAAGAAATAATACCCCGTACGAGTATTGAAAGAAAATAACTTTCTTCATGAATACGAAATAAATAAAATCCCTTACGAGTATTTAAAGAAAATAATTCTCTTCATGAATACGAAAGAAATAATACCCCTTACGAGTATTGAAAGAAAATGATTCTCTTCATGAATACAAAAGAAATAATACCCCTTACGAGTATTAAAAGAAAATAATTCTCTTCATGAATACGAAAGAAATAATACCCCTTACGATTATTGAAAGAAAATAATTCTCTTCATGAATACAAAAGAAATAATACCCCTTACCTTAAAAAGAAGAGTATTCCGACTGGTAGGGCAAGGATATTCTTGAAGAAAACTTATAATGTTTTCTATGCTCAAAGCTTCTTAAAACTCTAAAGAAATACGCTCAAGATTATAGAAGAAGAATTCTCTGAATTTCTGGTGTGTTTTAAATTCTAACTAAGCATCCTATTTATAGGAGAATGGAAATGATACTATGCAATAAAATATAATATATTCTATATATATATTTATATATTTTATTTAAAATCTAATAAAACAAATAAATTTATAAAAGTAGTCTGTTTTATATAAAAGATTTTACTATGCAAAACATTATGCAGCCTTGTCTGCAAACATTATGCATAATAGAATATAATATATTCTATTTATAATCTAATAAAACAAATAACTTTATAAAAGTATTCTATTTTATATAAAAAGATTTTACTATACAAACACTATGCAAAACACTATGCATAATAAAATATAATGTATACTATTTATAATCAAATAAAAAAACTTTATAAAAAGTATTCTGCATTTTATATAAAAAGTTTTTGTTTTATAACATTTATAATAATAATAAAACAAAATTTATATATATAATATATATATAAACTTCCGTGACTACCCGGATTCCCTCAATATTTTTTACAACATTTATCATCATTATTATAATTCACAATATTAATCGACCAGGTCATTCCTAGGAAAGAGGGGGCTTTCGATAAGGATTTCTCCTATATCAGCGCAATTATGTGACCAAACCTCTCCTTGATGTAACTTCTAGACATCGTTAATATTGCAAATAATAATATTAATAACTTTGTCATCTCAATTATTTATTTAATAATATATAAAATATGGACAATAATTGAATCAATAATGTGAGATACTATGCAACGATTACTGTAGCAATAATTGAACAAAACTGAGTGTCTTCTCACGTAAGCATCAATAATCAATACCGTGTGCTACTATACAACCACACGTATTATTGTACTTTTACTACCGGGTAGTTCAATAGTTTTAACGGTAACACTTTTGTCGTTATAAAAAGATAATTCTGCCGTTTTCTTACTACGACAATACATCCGTTGTGGGGTCCACCAATGATTGTGCCTTCGTACGAATATTCCCTGTTAAAACGAATATTCCCCGACCAATTGAATATTATATAACAACTTGCTTACTTTGAAAAATTTATAAATATTACCCACAACTATAACATTATATCAAATCCACACCATAATATTCAAAAAAATATTTCGAGAAATTTAAATCTTTATTCATAAAATATGGGGTCTCACAATCTCCCCTCCTTATGAAATTTCGCCCTCGAAATTTACGTACGTACCTGGTATGCCGAAGAGATGAGGATACCTTGACTTCATTTCAGATTCTAACTCTTGAGGTATAACCTTTGAGTGTTGAATACGATCATTCTTATGCAAGATTTTAACACGTATCTCCTCATACGTTAAATCTTCTGCTATCTCATCTAGTTCTAATTTAATAATGTGGTTCGAGTCGTCCACATATTTACGTAACATCGATACGTGAAAAATGTTATGAACACGCGAGATACTTGACGGTAAAACGAGTCTATAGGCCACAGTTCCTACTCGATAAAGGATTTTAAATGGGCTAGTTAAATCGAGGGTTGAGATTTTCTCATTCATCGACTCTTGCTTCTAGAATAACGCCTTCTTGAACCTTCTTCTTCATATTCATCAGCTCCAGGTGTGTAGTTTGAGCGGCTTTAACTTTATCGATTAAAGTCGATTCTAATTGTATATTCACTATCTTCACGTGGGTCTCTAGAGTCTTTAACTCTATCTTCATCATTTGTAAGTTATACGAAATGGATTTTTGTGTTAACAACGCCGCACTCGTAAACGTATACGATCTTCTACTCAACGCGTCAACTACCACATTCGCTCTTCCACAATGATATTGAATGGTATAGTCGTAATCTTCAACAGCTCGAGCCAACGTCTTTGGCACATTATACGTTCGTTTTGGTTGAAGAAATATTTGAGGGTTTTAGAAATGAGTTTTGTACTGAGGTCAAGACAAAATTCTATTTCACACTCTGGGGTAGGCCAGGATGTTCTTCGAGAAAACGTCAGGAAAATTATTAACGATAGAAATATCATTTAAAAACTATGACTCTCATCCAAGACTTGGATATCACATGAAATGAAGGTTTCTACTAACGGAGTTTCAACCGATAAGTCAAAGTCTAATTTCTTCGAAGACAAATTTAAACGTTGAGCGCAAGCAAGAGAGATAAAAGAATGGGTAGAACCGGTATCTAATAAGGTATAGACTTCGCAAGAATTTATAATTAACTAACCCATGCTAACTTTGTTGGGGTCACTCGATTTTTGAGAAGTCACAAAAAACGCTCTTCCAGAAACCACCGACTTTGTTTTGTCCGTATCTGCCTTTGGTGCCACCATCCCAGCTGGACTTGATTTCGCTACAAGATAAAATCAAGCTATGTGACCGTCTTTTCCATAACTAAACATACCTTTGAAGGCTGTGAACAGTTTGGACTTATGTGTCCCTCCTCTTCGCATCTATAGCATCTAACTGGCGGTCGTTCTCCTCCCCTAGAATTTGTTCTTTGGTGTTGGTGTTCTTGCCGACGCGTTTCCCATCATCGTTAAATCTTTTCTTCTTGAATTTCCCGCTTCTATTATCTTGGCCATGATTACCACCAAAGTGGTTACCATTCTTGGCATGATAATTTCTCCCACGATGGTTATCATTTTTCTGATGGCCGTTGCCACTGGTATGATTATTATCGTGTTGTTGGTCGTTGCCTTTTGGTTGTGTTGACTCATTATCGCGCTCCATAACTGAGCCCTATTCACAACATCTGAATATAAACAAAGTTTGTGAGAAATGGGGTATTGACGTATATCGGGTTTCAAACCTCTTAGAAACATTCGCGTCATTCTCTCCTCATTATCAACCAAATGGGATGCAAATCGGGATAACTCCACAAATTTAGCCTCGTATTTCGACACGGTCATATTGTTTTGCTCCAACTTGATAAACTCCACCTCTTTCATGTGACGAATACTTTCGGGAAAGTACTTATCGTTGAACAACTCTTGGAACTTCTCCCAAGACATCTTGAAAAGGCCAGTCAAATTTGATGCGCTTTACTGATTCCCACCAATAATCTGCCTCTTCACGCAACATAAAGGTGGCGAAGGGAACCATTTGCTCCTCTGAGCATTCCAAGACATCAAATATCTTGGTGATTTGCTTTATCCACGTCTCCGCCTTAAGTGGTTCTGGCTTTCCCAAAAACTCCGGCGGTCCCAGCTCCTTGAACTGCTTAGCAGTGACCATCCGAGAGTTGCCAGTGTTTCCACCTGAATTTCGAACAATAGTCTCTCTCGCCTAATGTTGCATGAATTGCATAAGGCCTCTGAACATCTCATCATTCATCATTTGATCGGTGTTATTGTTTACCTAAGGATTATTATCTTCCTGTTGAACATTATCCTGGGTATTGATCGTTGGTGACTCAACGATCTCATGTGCTTCATTGCTTATCTCGACATTTTCAGATTCCATTTTCAAATACTACCATAAAACAAGGGTTAATTGACATATCACATATTATCCTTATACTCTGACCGACCAATTAAATACCAAATAAACATAGGTAGGTCATACTAGCGAAGGAATTCCCCATCTCTCCCCTCCTAGTTCTTGTCTCACATCTCACCAGGATCATATCCTAAGCTTTGATACTAATCAGGACGCCCCCAAAATAGGTATACATCACCTATTTTGAGTCTCCAAATACATGGTACGTAATATAAATACAACCTTAAATATACAACATGAAATGAGAGTTTTAATACAAATATTGTCTTCTAGACAGTATTCAAACTCAAAATAAGTCCTCAATACATTTATTATCACACTATTTAATAGAATAGTGATGAATACTAATGCTATCATCTGGACCGTCACTCCGTTCCCCGACTAGTCCCTGCTACGTTCTCATTTCCTGAAGAGAACAATGAAAGCAAAAGGGTGAGCTCAACTAGCCCAGTAAGAAATATTATGACTAAGATAATGCAGAATAAATTATCCTTAGCCTTCAACAGTATAACAACTGATAGAATATAATAGACAACAAGTTTTAGATCAACAACTGTAGTGGAAGAAGAAATCCATTAGAAGAGTCAAGTAGAGCATAAAATCTACTATCTTCTATGATTTAAAAGATTTATCATCAATTTTATCGCTGAGACTCAGCTTAATAAATAATCCACATTATCAAATCATTCCTGCACTACAACCCAAAGATATTCTTTAGTATCACGACCACGAATTATCCATGCACTACGGGCAAAAGATAATCGTGTTTTCATCAACGGTCCTGATCATGCCATAAAACAATTCATCTTTGCACCCTTGGCCGAAGAGAATCCATAGCCATAATCATACCAAAAACTATCCATCAATGCACTACGGGCCAATGAAGACTTTTTCCACATCATTTGTAACATTACGATCATGATTATATCGAATAATCCCTGGTCATAATCATACCAAGTCCATCTATTCACTATAAGCCACAGATGACTTTTAACATAATATAAGCATGAGGATTATGACAATTCAATAAAACAAGTTCAAGAATAAATTTTAAAATTTTATAAATTAATTTATCCAGGAACCAATAACGTCCAAATTGTTAACATGATACTGCTTTGTGGAGTAAAATTCAAGAATGCTCAGAAGAATATTTCCATGAAAAGATACTGGATGAAGCGCAAATATCCAGGATATTCTACTAATTTCATAGAGTATAGAAGCCAAAACATTAACCAACTGAGTATAATAGAATAAATGAAACTACAAATAGATTTTCACCCGCCATGCGGGAATCCACGTAGACAGATCATTTCCACAAGTTAATAAGGAATGAATACAAAGGATCATTCACCATACATGCGGTAATCCACATAGACAGGTTATTCCAACGGAATAATAAAAAATGGAACCAGGTCATGCGTAATCCACATAGACAGGATATTCCAACAGAATAATAAAGAATGAAACCAGGTCTTGCGTAATCCGCGCATGCATGTGATATTCCAAATGTAATAATAAAGAACTAATAACAACAGAATTCACCAGCATCGATGCGATGCCGCATGCATGTGTTTTCCAAAGCAATAATAATAAAGAATAACAACAGAATTAAATAATATGACGCCCCCAAAATAGGTATACACCACACCCACTCTGAGTCGCCAAATACATGGTACAGAAAGCAAACTACAACTTCAATAATACAATTGTCGTGCAAAATTCGACAACACATACTATGAGTTTAAATACAAATATTGTCTTCTAGACAATATCAACACTCAAATAAGTTCTCATTACAATTATTCATACACTATTTTACAGAAATAGTGAGGACTGTTAAAATATCTTTCTAAAACCATCACTCCATACCCCGACTCGATCCTGCTATGTTCTCACCACCTGAGAAGAAAAATGGAACAAAAAGGAAAAGGGTGAGCTCAACTAGCCCAGTAAACAATATTATGACTAAGATAATATACAACAAATTATCCTTAGTCTTCAACAGGCAAAAATCTGATAGAATACAATAGACAACAAGTTTTAGATCAACAACTGTAGCGGAAACAACAATTCATTAGAAGAGTAAAGTAGAGAATGAAATCTACTATCATCTATGAATTTAAAAGTCCATCATCAATATTTTATCCTTGTAACATCAATAAATATACATCTTGAATCAAATATTCATCTTTGCACTACAAGCCAAAGATATTCATTTGTATCACCAGTTGGTCATGTTCATCTCAACACCTATTCATCTTTACATTACGGGCCAAAGATATTCATCAGGTAATCATACATCTTTTCACTACAGGCCAAAAATATTCATCACGTATCATCATTAAGGACTGAGGATGATGAAAAACATTTTAGAGAACGAATCTAGTGAGACAGAAGGACAAATATTAGGGATTCGTATTTCAATTTATCCAAATTCAATAATACTCCATAATAACCAAGTGTGAAGTAGAATTTAAAAATAAAGATCAAAACATGGATACAATCAAAGATAGTAACCATAAAAGACATTTGGGATGAAAAAGAGAAAATTTCATTTTTCGGTGAATAGTGTCGTATTTGTGAATAGTGTCGTTTACGTGAATAGTAACCCCGACACAAAAAGGTAAAAATTCCACAATAAAATTCATAAAAATATCTCAGCATAATGATATTGAAGAAAATAATATCATTTAAGAAGAAAATAACATCCCTTGCCTCAAAGAAACAGTACTTCGGAATGAAAGGTCGGAAGTGATGCTGAATGAAACTTGTACTGAACAACAACTCTTAAAGTATCTAAATACTTACAAAATATGCTCGATAATATAGAGAGAGAAAGAGAGAAAGCTTATGTTTCTGTTGTGATTTTCAATTCTAACTTAGCCCTCTATTTATAGAAAAATGTTAGCACGCCGAAGCAGACTTGACCTGCTACCTGATGGCTTTACATGCTACTATTGCCACCCACCACATTTGAAATAAAATTCAGCACATTTCTTCACCAACCATAAGTAGGTCCCACTCAATTCTGGAATTTTCCACCAAAATCATTTATAAACCTAATTTCTGAATCAGTCACCTCTTAAAATTCATAACAAATCATACGTTAATTTTTAACGGTTCAAAATTTCTGGACATATACTAAACTTATATATGTATAACATATCCAAAAATCACAATGATCCAACGGTCGGATTAAAAATTATAACTCGCGCAATATATCATAAAAATACTGATTTTATTTTTAATACCTCCATTCTGACAAAAATACTGATAAAACACCTCAACATTAATTTCTTCAATTATTACCACATAAAATAAATAAATCCATCATTTATATCCGTATCAAATAAATATTTCCTTATCAATAATTAATTATTCATAAATAATATTACGAATCATAATAATGACAACCAGCAGCCTCCAGAAAAGGGGGGCTTTCCAATAAGGATTTCTCCTCATCGCTGCGCAAATTAGGTGACCAAACCTCTCCTTAGATGTAACTTTCTAGACATTGCCAATAATGCTATCTAATAATATTATTCAAATAATATGAATTATTGATATGATAATGAAATCATATCAGTGAAGGACAATTATCAAAACAACAATAATATAAAATATCAACGCAATAATTATTGAATCAATAAAATAAAATATTGAACAGTAATTATTGTAACAATTATTGAGTAGTGCCTTCTTACATACGAATCAATAATGCAACAATACTGCGCAATACCGTGTGCTACTATGCAACCACGCTTATTACTTTATATTAACCACCGGGTATTCCAACAGTGCTAACGGTAACAACTACGCCGTTATTTATAAAAACTCAAACTTGTCATTTTCTTCATCCTACAGTTAGTTCGTTATGGGGCCCACAAATGACTTCGCCGTCGTACGGATATTCCCGACAAAAAGAATATTCCACGACCAAACGAATATTCCCCGAGAGAAATGAATATTTTACAACCACTTGCTTATTTTGTAAAATTTTCACATTTCACCCATAACAAAAACATTATATCAAATTAACTCCTTATTATTTCAAGATAATGAATAGAGAAAATTTTAATTTTATTTATAAAAAGTTGGGGTCTTACAGCCACCCCTCCTTATGAAATTTCATCCTCGAAATTGACGTACGTACCTGGTGTTTCAAAAAGGTGAGGATACCTCGTTTTCATTTTCGATTCCAACTCCCAGGTCATTTTTTCAATAGCATGGTTCCTCCATAAAACCTTAACTTGTGGTATAACCTTTGTGCGTAGGGCATGCTCTTTCCTATCCAAGATCTTGACAAGTACCTCCTCGTACGTTAAATCTTTGACTATCTCGTCTGGTTCTAACGTAATAATGTGGTTTGGGTCGTCCACATATTTACGTAACATCGATACGTGAAAAACGTTATGAACACGCGACATACTTATCATTAAGGCGAGTCTATAGGCCACAGTTCCTACTCGATCGAGGATTTCAAATAAATCGAAGGTTTGAGCTTTCTTCTCTTCATCGACTCTTACTTCTAGAATAGCGCCTTCTTGCACCTTCTTCTTTATATTCATCAGCTCTAGTGTATAGCTTGAGCGGTTTTAACTTTATCAATTAAAGTAGATTCTACTCGTATGTCATCACGTGGGTCCTTAGAGTCTTTAACTCTATCTCTATCATTTGTAAATTATACAAGATAGGTCTTTGTGTTAACAACATCACACTCGTACCCACATAAGATCTTCTACTCAACGCGTCAATTACCACGTTCGCTTTTCCATGATGGTATGGTCAGCACATGTGCCGAAATGAGTTGCCTCTTAAGCTCTTAGAAAATCTTCTCGCATTCCTCGCTCTAAACGAATTTTGTATCTTTCCGATTCAGCTAAGTTAATGAAGTAGCGATTTGAGAAAATCCTTCCACAAATCTCCGATAGTAACCAGCTAAGCCTAGAAAGCTACGTATTTCGATTACTGACTTAAGTTGCTCTCAACTGTGACTCATATCCCAATCTTGGATTGCACGTCACAATAGCACCTATCGTTTTACCACCAAACAAATATAGTGTCCCCTACGCAGAGTCTGGCTTTAGTGCATTCCATAAAGGAAGTCACCAGATAGAGGCTCGGGTACCAACTTTTGTACTTGAGTTTTTAACTCCTGAAGTTCAATAGGAGCCATTTGATAAAAGAATTTAGAAATGGGTTTTGTACCGGGTTCAAAGTCGATACAAAATTCAATATCACACTCTAGGGGTAGGCCAGGAAATTCTTCAGAAAATACGTCAGGAAATTCACTAACAACAGAAATTTTATTCAAATCTGACGTGTATTTATTCAAATCCATAACATGGGCTAAGAAAGCTTGAAATCCATTTTTCAATAAACGGATGGCTTTATGGCTTGATATGAAAGTGTTTGACTTTAATGGTTTGGTTGCTTGAATTCGAATAACAGGTTGCTTGGGAATATGAAAAATAATAACCTTACGAAAGCAATCAATTTTGTCATGATGAATAGTTAACCAATCAATCCCTAAAATCACATCAAAAGCAAGTATCTTTAAAGATATAAGATCAACAGGTAATGTGATGATGCCAACTTGGATCAAAAAAGATTTATAAACAGTGGATGTAATGAAAATTTCTCCTAACGGAGTCTCCACAGATAAGTCAAAGTCTAATTTCTCCGAAGTCGAGTTTAAACGTTGAGCACAAGCAAGAGAGATAAAAGAATGGGTAGAACCGGTATCTAATAAGGTATAAATTTTGCAAGAATTTATAATTAACTAACCCGTGATACCTTCGTTCAGGTTCCTCGCATTTTGGCCAGTCACGACAAATGCCCTTCCAGGAACCGTTGACCTTGACTTGTCCGTATTCGCCTCTGGTGCCACCGTCCCAACTGGACTTGATTTCGCTACAGGACAAAATCAAGCTATGTGACCTCTCTTTTCACAACTAAAACATACCTTGAAGGTCAGGAACAGCTTTGGACTTATATGTCCCTCTTCTCCGCATCTCAGAAGAACTAATCGGCGGTTTCTCCTCCCTAAAATTTGTTCTTTGGTGCTAGTCTTTCACGCCGATGTCTTCCGTCCATCGTTAAATCTTCTCTTCTTGAAATTTCCACATGAATTATTTCTTCTATTATCTTGGCCATGATTACCATCAAAGTGGTTACCATTTCTGGCATGATAATTTGCTCCACGATGGTTATCATCACTCCGATGATTGCTGTCATCGGTATGACCCTGGTTGTTGTCCCTCGGTTGAACATACTCACTATCTCGCTCTAATAACTGATCCCTGTTGACAACGTTTGAATAAAAAGAAAATTTCTGAGAGATAAGGTATTGATGAATCTCGGGTTTCAAATCTCTTAGAAACATCCTTGTCATACGTTCCTCATTTCTACCAAATGAGGTGCAAACCTAGATAACTCCGCGAACTTCGCCTTGTACTGGGACACCGTCATGTTGTTCTGTTCTAGTCTAATAAACTCTACCTCCTTCATATGATTTAATACTTTCGTGAAAGTACTTGTCATTGAACGCTTCAAATCTTTCCCAAGACATGTTCGAGTGTTCTTTGGTAGGTCAGTACGCTTCACGATTCCCCACCAAGAATCACCTCACCACGGAACATAAATGTGGCGAATGGAACCTTCTGTTCCTCTGTGCATCCTAAGACATCGAATATCTTAGTAATTTGCTTGACCCACATTTCTGCCTTAATCGGATCAGGCTTTCCCCAGAAATCTGATAGTCCGACCTCCTTAAACTGCTTGGCTGTGACAGACCGCGCATTGCTATCACTTCCACCCGTATTTTGTACCAAAGTCTCCCTTGTTTGATTTTGCATGAACTGCAAAAAGCTCCTATACATTCCATTGTTCATCGTTTGCTCGGTAGTGTTGTTTACAGGAGGAATATTTCCATCCTGTTGCACGTTCTTCTGATTGGTGACTAAAGGAGTTTCCACAGTCTCATACACTTTATTGTTAACGTTCTCAATTTTGCCATCTTAAAATCGCATATATAAAACAAGGGTTAATTAAACAAATTAACATATCACATAATATCCCTATATTATGACCGACCATCACTAACCTTAGGTAGGAATCACTAGCAAAGGATTTACCCGTCTCTCCCCTCCTAGTTATAGTCTCACATCTCAGCCAGGGATCATATCCCTAAGCTTTGATACCAACTGTGACGCCCCCAAAATAGGTATACACCACACCCATTCTGAGTCGCCAAATACATGGTATAGAAAGAAAACTACAACTTTAATAATTCAATTATCGTGAAAAATACGACAACACATACTGTGAGCGTAAATACAAATATTGTCTTCTAGACAATATCAACACTTAAATAAGTCCTCATTACAATTATTCATACACTATTTTATAGAAATGGTGAGGACTGTTAAAACATCTTTCTAGAACCATCACTCCATACCCCGACTCGATCCTGCTATGTTCTCACCTCCTGAGAAGAAAAATGGAACAAAAAGGAAAAGGGCGAGCTCAACTAGCCCAGTAAAGAATATTATGACTAAGATAATATACAACAAATTATCCTTAGTGTTCAACAGGAAAAAATCTGATAGAATACAATAGACAACAAGTTTTAGATCAACAACTGCAGCGGAAACAACAATTCATTAGAAGAGTTAAGTAGAGAATGAAATCTATTATCATCTATGAATTTAAAAGTCCATCATCAATATTTTATCTCTGTAACATCAATAAATATACATCTTGAATCAAATATTCATCTTTGCACTACGGGCCAAAGATATTCATTTGTATCACCAGTTGGTCATGTTCATCTCAACACCTATTCATCTTTGCACTACGGGCCAAAGATATTCATCAGGTAATCATACATCTTTGCACTACATGCCAAAGATATTCATCACGTATCATCATTAAGGACTAAGGATGATGAAAAACATTTTAGAGAACGAATCTAGTGAGACAGAAAGACAAATATTAGGGATTCGTATTTTGGTTTATCCAAATTCAATAATACTCCATAATAATCTAGTGTGAAGTAGAATTTAAAAATAAAGATAAAAACATGGATACAATCAAAGATAGTAACCATAAAAGACATCTGGAACGAAAAAGAGAAAATTTCATTTTTCGGTGAATAGTGTTGTATACGTGAATAGTAACCCCGGCACAAAAAGGTACAAATTCCACAATAAAATTCATAACAATATCTCAGCATAATGATATTGAAGAAAATAATATCATTTAAGAAGAAAATAACATCCCTTACCTCAAAGAAATAGTACTTCGGAATGAAAGGTCGGAAGTGATGCTGAATGAAACTTGTACTGAACAACAACTCTCAAAGTATCTAAATACTCACAAAATACGCTCGATAATATAGAGAGAGAAAGAGAGAAAGCTTATGTTTCTGGTGTGATTTTCAATTCTAACTTAGGCCTCTATTTAGAGGAAAATATTAAAGACGCCAAGGCAGACTTGACTGCCACCGATGGATTTACTCGCTACTATTGCCACCCACCACATTTGAAATAAAATTCAGCACATTTCTTCACCAACCACAAGTGGGGCCCACTCAATTTTAGAATTTTCCACTAAAATCATTTATAAACCTAATTTCTGAATCAGTCACCTATTAAAATTCACAACAAATCATACATTAATTTTTAACGGTTCAAAATTTGTGGACATATACTCAACTTATATATGTATAACATATCCAAAAATCACAATGATCCAACGGTCGGATTAAAAATTATAACTCACGCAATATATCCTAAAAATACTGATTTGATTTTTCATACCTCCATTCCGACAAAAATACTGATAAAACACCTCAACATTAATTTCTTTAATTATAACCACATAAAATAAATAAATCCATCATTTATATCCGCATCAAATAAATATTTCCTTATCAATAATTAATTATTCACAAATAATATTACAGAATCACAATAATGACAACCAAGCGCTTCCTCAGAGAGAGGGGCTTTCCAATAAGGATTTCTCCTCATCACGCCATGCAATTAGGTGACCAAACCTCTCCTTAGATGTAACTTTCTAGACATTGCCAATAATGCTATCTAATAATATTATTCAAATAATATGAATTATTGATATGATAATGAGAAATATCATGCGTTGATAATTATTGAAACAACAATAATATAAAATATCAACGCAAAGAATTATTAAATCAATAAAATAAAATATCGAATAAGAATTATTGTAACAATTATTGAGTAGTGCCTTCTTACGTATTTAATCAATAATGCAACTATATTAAGCAATACCGTGCTACTCGCGGCAACCACGCCAGACTATATTTTAACCACCGGGTATTCCAATAAGTGTTAATTCAGTAATAACTACGTCGTTATTTATAAAAACTCAAACTTGTCATTTTCTTCATCCGACAGTTATTCCGTTATGGGGCTCACAAATGACTGTGCCGTCATACGGATATTTCCAACAAGAAGAATATTCCACGACCAAACGAATATTCCCTAACAGAAATGAATATTTTACAACCACTTGCTTATTTTATAAAATTTGCACATTTCACCCATAACAAAAATATTATATCAAATTAACTCCTTATTATTTCAAGATAATGAATAGAGAAAATTTTAATTTTATTTATAAAAAGTTGGGGTCTTACATTACGACCAACAGTGAAGACACTACGAACGAAGTCGTCGAGCTCAATACTATGATCGTAGTACCAGACAGCGAAATCGTTGAGCAAGGGAATGAGATCGTAGAGAGGCATGTGCTAGATAATGAGCCTCCACATCAAGAAGAAGAAATAGATCTTGAGGATCTAAGATAAGAAGGCATAAGAACGGATGTTCTAACAGGAAGCAGATGGGCAAGAGATCACACTCAAGATCTAATCATTGGAGATCCGAATGCAAGAGTCAAAACAAGAGCTGCTACTCAAAATGAATGCTTCTATTTAAGCTTCCTATCTCAAATAGAACCGAAGAAGGTAGAGGATTCTATAGAAGATTCTAGCTGGATAGAGGCCATGCAGGAAGAACTTAATCAGTTCGAGAGAAGCAAAGTTTGGAGATTGGTTCCAAGACCAAAGAACCATCATGTAATTGGAACCAAGTGGGTCTTCAGAAACAAGATGGATGAAGATGGGGTGATAACCAGGAATAAGGCTAGACTAGTAGCCAAGGGCTACTCTCAGGAAGAAGGCATTGACTATGATGAGACATTTTCACCTGTTGCCAGACTAGAAGCCATCAGAATATTCCTTGCCTTTGCTTCTCACATGAAGTTCAAAGTCTTCCAGATGGATATTAAAAGTGCAATCTTGAATGGTGAACTTCAAGAAGAAGTCTATGTAGAGCAGCCTCCAGGTTTCATCAATCCATCTCTTTCTAATTATGTCTTTAGATTAGACAAAGCCTTATATGGTCTTAAACAAGCACCTAGAGCATGGTATGAGACACTGACTAATTTTCTTATTGAAAATGGGTTCACTAGAGGTAGAGTAGATACCACACTATTCCTTAGAAAGCATAAAGATAAAGTCCTATTAGTTAAAATCTATGTTGATGATATCATATTTGGTTCTACTGATGAAAAGTTATGCAAGAGATTCTCCAAGCTTATGCAGAGCAAATTCGAAATGAGCTTGATGAGTGAGCTGAACTTCTTTCTTGGACTACAAGTAAAGCAGACTGATGAAGGAATTTTCATAAACCAAGCCAAGTACATTAAAGACTTACTCAAGAAGTATGGCATGGAATCGCTTTTCTCCATGAATACCCCAATTGCTCCCCGCAACCAAGCTTGACAAAAAATGAAATAGGTAAAAGTATTGATATAACTGAATACAGAGGTATGATAGGCTCTCTTTTATATCTTACTACCAGTAGACCAGATATAATGTTTGTAACATGCATTTGTGCTAGATTTTTAGCTTGTCCTAAAGAATCTCATTTATCTGCTTTAAAGAGGATTTTTAGGAATCTCAAAGGTACACCCCACTTGGGGCTTTGGTATCCCAAGGAATCCTCATTTGAGCTAACAGGATACACAGATGCTGATTTTGCAGTCAGCAAAATAGATAGAAAAGTACCAAAGCTACTTGTCAACTACTAGGTAATGGACTTGTGTCCCGTTTTAGCAAGAAGCAAAACTCGAGATTCACCTCAACTACGTAAGTCGAGTACATTGTCATTGGCAAGTTGCTTCTCTTTCAGATCCTATGGATGAAAAATCAACTAGCAGATTATGGGTTTTAATTCAAATCCATACCTATTCATTGTGATAACACAAGTGCAATTGCTATAACTCATAATCTTGTCAAGCATTCTAGGACTAAGCATGGAGAAATAAGATATCACTTCATTAGGGATCATGTACAAAATGGAAATATACCTTTATAATATATCCCTACTAAAAATCAACTTGCTGTGGTTTTACAAAACCTCTAGATGAATCCAGATTCAACAAATTAATAAGTGAACTAGCCATGCTTAACTTACAAACCTAAAATATTGTGATCTAGTTTGTGTTAACCATACAGATTTAAGGTGTGACACCCCCAAAATAGGTATACATCACCCATCTTGAGTCACCAAATACATGGTACAAAATTCAAATACAAACTAATAATACAGCAGTCATGTAAAATATGATAATACATATGCTGTGAGTTTAAATACAAATATTGTCTTCTAGACAATATCCATTCTCAAATAGAGTTCTCGTTACATTTATTATCACACTATTTTACAAAATAGTGAGGACTACTAAGACACCATCTCGGACCATCACTCCGTTCCCCGGCTAGTCCCAGCTACTTTCTCATTTCCTGAAGAGAACAGTGAAAGAAAGGGTGAGCTCAACTAGCCCAACAAGAAATATTATGACTAAGATAATGCAAAATAAATTATCATTAGTCTCCAACAATGTTAAACTGATAAAATACAATAGACATCAAGTTTAATCATAATGAACAAGCAATCCATCAAAAGAGTCAAGTAGAGAATAAAATCTACTATCTTTTATGATTTAAAAGTTTTTCATCACTTTTATCACGAGACTCACTTAATAAATAATCCACATCATCCCCGCACTTTTCTACCAATGATATTCATTAGGTCAATGCACCACAAATTCCATGCACTACGGCCAAGGATATTTGTGTATTCATCAATGGTCATGATCATGCCAACAACTGTCCATCAATGCACTACGGGCCAATGAGAACTTTTATCACATTATTTGTAAAATTACGGTCATAATTACACCGAAAAATCCCTGGTCATAATCATATCAAGTCCATCTATGCACTACAGGCCACAAAAGACTTTCAAAAAAAAATATAAACATGAGGATGATGACAATGATATAAGAGTTCAATAAAACAAGTTCATGAATTAATTTATTCAGGAACTAATAATGTCCAAATTGTCAATATGATACTGCTTTGTAGAGTAAAATTCAAGAATGCTCAGAAGAATATTTCCATGAAAAAAACTGGATGAAGCGTAAATATCAAGGATATTCCACTAATTTCATGGAGTATAGAAGTCAAAATTTTAACCAACTGAGTATAATAACGAATGGAATAACAAAAGAAATCACCATGTATGCAGTACTTCGCATAGATAGGTTATTCCAATAGAATAATAATAACTAACCAATGTCGTGAAATTCACAATCGGCTGTGATGTCCCAAATGTAATAATAAATGCGAATAATAAATAATGGAACCAGTCCCACGTAAAATGCATGTATGTGATATTTTGACGAATAATAAATAAAGACGGAACCAGTCCTGTAAAATGCAGATGCATGTGATGTTCCAATGATTAATAAAGATGTAATAATAGAAAAATGTCACCAAGCATAGGGTAGCTCGCGTATACATGTTATCCCAACAGAACAATAAAGAAATGGAATAACGGAAGTTCTCTTCTTGAATACAAAAGAAATAACACTCCTTACCGTAAAAGAAATTGGATATAAGAGTAGGGAAGTAGCAGAATACTTTTCTTCTTTCTCTCTATAATTTTCTCTCTCTAGAGTTTCAGTGAATTCGTAAGAAAATAATGAAGGAATGAGCTTCTATTTATAGGAGAATTGAAGGGCACTGTTCCTGGATGAACTTATTTTGCGGAATCGATTTTAATCAACTAATAATTATATATAATATATATATAAACACATTTTATGCTAGAAAAATCCTATCACTCGTACATAATTTTCAAGGTGCTAACCAATTAAAAAAAAAGCACACAAAACCATCACCTATCAATTTGAAAAAATGGTCTCATTGAATGCATTATTGGATTATTCCACCAATAAGGTGTAGGCTTGAAAATTATAACATATATCTTGCCAACTTTTCATTCCCCACCATAACCCACTCACCCACATTTAATATATACAAATATAAATACATATCAATCATACACCTCACCACTTATTAA
Source organism: Panax quinquefolius (assembly GCA_020205615.1). Taxonomy (NCBI): domain Eukaryota; kingdom Viridiplantae; phylum Streptophyta; class Magnoliopsida; order Apiales; family Araliaceae; genus Panax; species Panax quinquefolius. The sequence goes on along the minus strand of JAINUW010000387.1, from coordinate 103,911 downwards.
CTTCCCCCACCAGAAAGCCAACTTACACTTATATAATATATATATACGTACCTTATATGAATATACATATAAAACTTATATATCTATATATATATATATGTATAAGTAATAAAACAAACTGAGATGACTTCTCACGTAAGCATTAATAATCAATACCGTGTGCTACTATGCAACCACACGTATTACTGTACTTTTACTACCGAGTAGTTCAACAGTATTAACGGTAACACTTCTTCCGTTATTTTCGATAAAATATTTTTGTCGTTTTCTCAATCCGACAATAATTCCATTGTGGGGTCCACCAATGATTGTGACATCGTACGAATATTCCCCGACACAAAGAATATTCCATGACTAATCGAATATAATATAACAACTTGCATACTTTGCAAAATTTATAAATATTACCCACAACTATAATATTATATCAAATCCACAACATAATATTAAAAAAAAATATTTCGAGAAAATTAAATATTTATTCATAAAATCCGGGGTCTCACAATCTCCCATTCTTAAGAAATTTTGCCCTCGAAATTAGGGTACGTACCTGGTATGTTAAAGAGGTAAGGATACCTTGATTTAATTTCAGATTCTAAATCCCAGGTCATTTCCTCAACATCGTGGTTCCTCCATAACACTTTGACTTGAGGTATAACCTTGGAGCATAAAATATGTTCCTTCTTATCCAAGATTTGAACAGGAACCTCTTCATACGTTAAATCTTTTGCTATTTCGTCCGGTACTAACTCAATAAGGTGGTTTGGGTCTTTCACATATTTACGTAACATGGATACATGAAAAATGTTATGAACACGAGACATACTTGGCAGAAAGTCGAGTCTATAGCCACAGTTCCTACCCGATCGAGGATTAAAAATGGGCCAATGAATCGAGGATTGAGCTTTCCTCTCTTTCCAAATCTCGTAATTCCTTTCCATGGAGAAACACGTAACAACACATGATCTGAAGAACGACACTTTCCTCCATACAATGCCTCAAATGGAGCCATGCCAATGCTTGCTTGATAACTGTTGTTGTAGGAAAACTCCACCAACAGTAAGAACTTGTCCCAACTTCCCTTGAAGTCAAGGACACAAAGTCTTAATAAATATTCCAAAGTTTGAATAGTCCTCTCTGATTGTCCGTCCGTCTGAGAATGATATGCCGAACTAAATCGTAAATCCGTGCCCATAGCTTTTTGCAAACTAACCTAAAATCGTGAAGTGAATCTTGGGTCACGATCCGAAATTATGGATACTGGCATACCATGCAGTCTTACAATCTCGTTTATGTACATGCGAGCAAGACATTCAAGTGTATAAGTTTCTCGTATTGGTAAGAAGTGAGCAGACTTGGTCAATCTATCAACAATGACCCAAATTGCATCAATGTCTTGAGAAACCATGGGAAGACCAGTAACGAAATCCATGGTAATGTGCTCCCACTTCCATTCTGGACTTTCAAGTGGTTGCAATGGACCTTTTGGTACTTAATGCTCTGCCTTGACTCGTTGACAAGTTAGACACCTTGAGATAAATAGCGCTATCTCTCTCTTCATATTGCTCCACCAAAATGTATGACGAAGATCACAATACATTTTGGTACTTCCAGGATGGATTGCAAACGGTGTGTTGTGCGCCTCCATCATGATTTTATACTTTAAATCAGGATCATCAGAAACACAAAGTCTGGAGTTGACTCGAAGTATTCCTTCATCATCGATTCTTGCTTCCGGCATAGCACCTTCTTGCACTTTCTTCCTTATACGCATCAGCTCTAGGTCTGTAGTTTGAGCAGCTTTAACTTTATCAATTAAAGTCGGTTCTACTCGTATATTTTCCATCATCACGTGGGTCCCTGGAGTCTTTATCTCTATCTCCATTCTTTGCATATCATACAAAATAGGCCTTTGCGTTGACAATATCGCACTCGTACTCGCATATGATCTTCTACTCAATGTGTCAGCTACCATGTTCGCTTTTCCACGATGATATTGAATGGTACGATCGTAATCTTCAATATCTTGAGCCAACGTCTTTGGCGCATGATACGTTCGTTTTAAGTAAAGAAATATTTGAGGGTTTAGGAAATGTGTTTTGTACTGGAGTCAATACAAAATTCGATTTCACGCTCTAGGGGTAGGCTAAGAAATCTTCAGGAATACTTTAAGAATTTATTAACAATAGAAATATCATTCAAAACTGTGACTCTCATCCCATGACTTGGATAACATGTCACATTGATACCTATCAACTTGCTATTGTCACTCACGGTGTTGCCTACGAAAAGTCTGGCTTCGGTGCATTCCACACAAGGAAGTCAACAACGAAAGGCTCGGAACTCTTTACTTATGGCTTGATATGACAGTGATTGACTTTAGTGGTTTGGTTGCTTGAATTCGCATAATAGGTTGGTTAGGAATATGAAAGCTAACAACCTTACGAAAAGCATGATGAGTAATTAACCAATCATTTCCAAAAATCACATCAATGCAAGTATTTTCAAAGAGATAAGATCGATAGGTAACGTGAAAGTGTTGATTTGAACAAGGTTTATAAATAGTGGAGGTAACGAAGGTTTCTCCCAACTGAGTTTAAACAGATAAATCAAAGTCCAATTTCTCCGGAGTTAACTTCAAACATTGAACACAACTAAGTGAAATAAAAGAGTGAGTAGAACCGGTATCTAACACGATATAGACTTCGCTAGAGTTTATGATAAGCTTACTCATGATAACTTCATTTGGGTTCCTCACTTGTTGGGAAGTCATGACAACCGCTCTCCTTTGAACCACCCGACTTTGACTTGTCGGGGGTAGCATTTGGTGTCATCACTATCGTTGGAATTGACTTTTTTATAGGGCATATTCCACCTCAATCGCTTCATCGCATTCTCGATTCATGATCTGAATCATCAATCTTCGATCCATATCGAATTGAGATTGACCGCTCTATACAGGGTAATTCAAAACTCGATGTTGGGTTCTCTCAATTCCTGTCCAAAAAGGGTAATGTATATCATCTATTTTAACCTTTTTGGATCGGACGTCTCTTTCTACAATATCAACATGTCCTGCGGCTTTTACCCACTCATCCTTCATTCTCACTCGTTCAGTTGTTTCTTCTTTCAGCTGATCTTTGATATTTGAATTTTCAGATTCCAACTTTAATATCTTACACCCTGCTAAAGCGTGATTTTGTTCGAGCATCACATATCGGGTAACACAATTTTAAATTGTTACATCCCTTTGTTCCATGACCGCTTGCCGTTCTTCAACCTATTCTTCTAGCTCACGAATACGATCTCACAGTTCTACATTTTGATCAAAAATTTCTTCTAATAAATTCTCCTCAGGTTCCTCTTCTTCCTCGCTCTCACCTGCTACCTCTGCGACTAGCTCGGGTGCAACTATTAATTCTTCCCTCACTACATGGATATCTCTAATTCCTTCTTCGCTCGATATTACATTATCCTGGTTGGTGATTTGAGGTGTCTCCACTGTCTCATTCACTCCATTGTTGACATTTTCAGCTGCCATTTTCAAATACTGCCACAAAACAAGGGTTAATTAACATGTCACATATTATCAATATACTCTGACCAACCAATTAAATAATAATTAAACTTAAGTAGGTCATACCAGCAAAAGAATTCCCCGTCTCTCCCCTCCTAGTTCTTGTCTCACATCTTAGCCAGGGATCATATCCCTAAGCTTTGATACCAACTGTGACGCCCCCAAAATAGGTATACATCACCCATCTTGAGTCGCCAAATACATGGTACAAAATTCAAATACAAACTAATAATACAACAGTCGTGTAAAATACGACAAAACATATGATGTGAGTTTAAATACAAATATTGTCTTCTAGACAATATCCATTCTCAAATAGAGTTCTCGTTACATTTATTATCACACTATTTTACAGAATAGTGAGGACTACTAAGACACCATCTCGGACCATCACCCCTGCTCCCCAACTAGTCCCAAATCGCTCTCATTTCCTCAAGAGAACAAAGAAAGAAAGGTGAGCTCAACTAGCCCAAAGAAGAAATATTATGACTAAGATAATGCAAAATAAATTATCATTAGTCTCCAACAATGTAAACCCGATAAAATACAATAGACATCAAGTTTAATCATAAATTAACAAACAATCCATTAAAAGAGTCAAGTAGAGAATAAAATCTACTATCTTTTATGATTTAAAAAGTTTTTCATCACTTTTATCGCTGAGACTCAGCTTAATAAATAATCCACATCATCCCTGCACTACGGCCAAGGATATTCATTAGGGTCACGACCACAAATTCTATGCACTACGAGCCAAGGATATTTGTGTATTCATCAATGGTCATGATCATGCCAACAACTGTCCATTAATGCACTATGGGCCAATGTGGACTTTTATCACATCATTTGTAACATTATGGTCATGATTACACCGAAAAATCCCTTGTCGTAATCATACCAAGTCCATCAATGCACTACAGGCCACATATGACTTTCAAAAAAAATATAAACATGAGGATGATGACAATGATATAAGAGTTCAATAAAAGAAGTTCACGAATTAATTTATTCAGGAACTAATAACGTCCAAATTGTTAATATGATACTGCTTTGTAGAGTAAAATTCAAGAATGCTCAGAAGAATATTTCCATGAAAAATACTTGATGAAGCGCAAATATCAAGGATATTCCACTAATTTCATGGAGTATAGAAGTCAAAATTTTAACCAACTGAGTATAATAACGAATGGAATAACAAAAGAAATCACCATGCATGCAAGATTGCAGATGATAAAAGTTATTCCAATGTAATAATAATAACGGAACCGTGTCGTGAAATTCACAATTTGATGTGATGTCCCAATGTAATAATAAATGCGAATAATAAATTATGGAACCAGTCCCACAGAAAACGATGTCAAATATGATATTCCGGCGTAATAATAAATAAAGATTTAAACCAGTCCTGTAAAACACATGCGTATGTGATGTTCCAATAGAATAATAAAGACATAATAATAAAAGAATGTAACTAAGTATAGGGTAGCCCGCGTATACAGGTTATTCCAACAGAACAATAAAGAAATGGAATAACGGAAGTTCTCTTCTTGAATACAAAAGAAATAACACCCCTTACCGTAAAAGAAACTGGATATAAGAGTAGGGAAGTAGCAGAATACTTTTCTTCTTTCTCTCTATAATTTTCTCCCTCTAGAGTTTCAGTGAATTCGTAAGAAAATAATGAAGGGATGAGCTTCTATTTCTAGGAGAATTGAAGGCAATTGCATTCTTGCATTTAACTTATTTTTCAGAATCAATTTCAATCAACTAATAATTATAATATATTATATATATATATATATATATATAAACACAAGTTATGCTAGAAAAATCCTATCACTCGTACATAATTTTCAAGGTGCTAACCAATTAAAAAAAAAAGCACACAAAACCATCACCTGTCAAGTTGAAAAAATGGGCTCATTGAATGCATTATTGGATTATTCCACCAATAAGGTGTAGGCTTGAAAATTATAACACATATCTTGCCAACTTTTCATTCCCCACCATAACCCACTCACCCACATTTAATATATACAAATATAAATAAATATCAATCATACACCTCACCACTTATTAATTTCCCCCACCAGAAAGCCAACTTACACTTATATAATATATATATATACGTACCTTATATGTATATACATATAAAACTTATATATCTATATATATATAAGTAATAAAACAATCTGAGATGACTTCTCACGTAAGCATTAATAATTAATACCGTGTGCTACTATGCAACCACACGTATTACTGTACTTTTACTACCGAGTAGTTCAACAGTATTAACGGTAACACTTCCGCTGTTATTTTCAATTAAATATTTTTGTCGTTTTCTCAATCCGACAATAATTCCGTTGTGGGGTACACTAATGATTGTGACATCGTACGAATATTCCCCAACACAAAGAATATTCCCTGACCAATCGAATATAATATAACAACTTGCATACTTTGCAAAATTTATAAATATTACCCACAACTATAATATTATATCAAATCCACACCATAATATTAAAAAAAATATTTCGAGAAAATTAAATATTTATTCATAAAATATGGGGTCTCACATAAGGGCTACGTTCGAAATCAAAGACATGAACAAAGGAAGTCCATGATCGTCGAGCCAAAGTGTCATAAAACTCAACGAACGCTGAACAGAATCAACGATCGTAATACATACTCAACGATAGCAGAACTACATCAACAAAACCAAAGGAGCACCTTATGATGATCAATCATAAATCAAAGCATTCTCTCTGATAAGTGCTTTAGGGACAAACCTAACCCTTGTTACATGAAACCAAGAAGAATGCTAAACCAAAGGTTCATAACGAGAACTTGATCAAACTCTACGATTGCTAGTCAGACTCAATGATTGCGATTCGGACTTCTACGCTTACGACTTTAGACACGCATTTATCGCGCACACGGACTCATGATGGTGGAACAGACTCGACGACTCCAAGGACCATCTCAACGATCGTAGTCCCACTAAAGAATACATCATCCCAGAAGAAGTTAAGGGCAATTCAGTACAATCCCTCTTTGTCAAAATTCGTAGAGCCAAGCAAAATTCGACACCTGTCCCACTGAGCAAAATAGAGAGAGGGAAGTTTCAAGTACAAATTAAAATCATCGTTTTTTTGAAATCTGAAGTTCAAAAGACCATCTCTCTCTTCATCTCTCAAACAAAAACCCTAAATCAGTAGCAAGCTCAGTTAGTCTCACTTCCTACAAAAAAAAATCAATGGCGTGTTCCAAAGGTTGCCTCCGCTACAAACTCTATTTCATTTAATTTAAATCAATTTGAACCCCAATTTCACAAGACATTGTCGCTATTGAAGAAGGCAGGTCTCGAAGAAGCCTTGGGTACAGACACATTGATCTACCCAAAGCTGGTAAAAGAGTTCTACAATAACGGGGTATTTGAAAACAACACTATCACGGCAAAAGTGAGGAACGTCCAAATTAGGCTAAAGGCTGAAGATATCAATCTAGCCCTAGGCATCAAATTCGAAGGGTATCCTTCCTTAGATGGCATAGACTTCCATAAGGGTCTCAAGAAGATGCATCACAAAAAATCACCCTCTGTTAAAGGATACAAAAAGAAGGAGTTTCCACAGAGGTATGAGTTTCTAGCTGATATTTGTTGGAAAATGCATATGTTGTAAGAGCTCAGGTCATGACTCTGTGAATAAGGTACAGCTCAAACTCATGACTGCAATATGTTACAAAATACAACTCAACTATGGGGCTCTATTACTTGAGTGGATTGGAAATGGTTAATCAACTCAAAGAAAACAAAGAGCTCACGAAAGATGCTCTACTTAACGATTTATCAAAGATTATCCTACAAGTCGCTCTTGGTGACCTAATTGAGGATGATGAAGGAGAAGCCATAAATCCAAATCGCCGAATGACCCAGCAGTTATTTGAGAACTGGAAAAGAAATCCAGCTGAAAATGTGAAGATGATGTCTGAATCGAGTGGTCAAACTAGTGAGATAATGGGAACATGAGTGCCAGGAAATATGTCTATTGTCAGAGAAACTGAGTAAGAAGAGGAAGAAGCTAGCAAGGAAGAACCCACTGCCTTGGTCAGAAAAAGCAAGGGTGAAAGAAAAATGAAAGCCAGAAGTACAGAAGATCCTCAGGAATCCTCTACCAACAAGCCTGTAGAGTCCTAAGATATTGAGACTCTAAGGATCCTAAGAAGAAAGGAACAACAGGCTGAGGCAGAAGAAGATAGAGCAACTATATCTCAACTGCTAAAGATGAGTAAGATCAGCCACAAGAACAAAAAGCCATCAGTCTCTTCGATCGTAGAGTCTCTTCCGATCGTAGAGCCCAGACCAAACAAGGAAGTAGTTGCATCAAATATTTTGGCTGATCTGAAGGACAAAACTAAAGAAAGTCCTGAGGCTGTGGCACAGCCTAAAAAGCCAAGAAGGAAACTGGTCAAGAAGTATATTCTTGTCAATGAGAAAGCTCTAAAGAGGGAAGACAAAGAACTGTCTACTGAAAAGGAACCAGCTGCGGGGGAGACACCAAAAGATCTGATGATAGAAGATACCCCTGCTGAGGGGGAGATTCCTAAAGATCTCCTGCCAAAGGATGCTCCAGTTGAGGGGGAGCTATTGACTTTACACAAGGATGATCAAACTGAGGGGGAGGATCATGACACCTCTATAGCAGAAAAAGAGACTTCTGGAGGAGATAATGAAGAACTAGTGCAAGAATGTCATGAAGCCATTGATATAATGGAATACTCCAGTGACAATAGAGAAGAAGATGATGAGATTGAGATCATAGTTGTAGGCATTGATGGGCACAAAAGAGCCAACTATGAGAAACTATTTGCATATCTTCCTATGATGCCATTCCATCGATCTCAAATTCAGAACTCTTGGGATCACATGTTCTGTAGTTTCAAAGAATATCCTGCTATCTCTGTACTAGCCAATGGATTCCCAGGAAATTTCAATTTTGCCAAGAAGCTTCTCACCAACAATTTCTCCTCAAAGAACAAACTTGAGGTACTATCTATCCCAACTCTTTTCAGAGTTAATCATTTGCCATCAGCCTCATTCAATCAATTTTATGAAATCCCACAATGGTTGGAAGTGATTCTTCATCCACTGAATCAATTTCCAGTTGTAGAATCCCAAAATTCTGTAATTGAGGAACCAAATAAGATCAATTCCCTAATGCTCCCAGAACCTATCATCTCTACGATCACTGACTCTAACCCCATTGTAGAATGTATACCTCAAATCGTAGAGCCACCAACATTAATCATCCAAACCCAGGCTCCTCCCTCAGATATTCCCTCCTTATCCAACAACGAATTCTTCAATCTTGATCTTTCCCTCTACTCTTTGCAAGATAAATTCAAAGGCACATCACCTCCCTCCTCAAAATTTCCCCAATTGGATCAAATTCTTTCAAAGTTGTCCACAAAGGCTGATCAAATTCTTTCTTATATTCTATTATACTCAGTTGGTTAAAGTTTTAACTTCTATACTCCGTGAAATTAGTAGAATATCCTGGATATTTGCGCTTCATCCAGTATCTTTTTATGGAAATATTCTTCTGAGCATTCTTGAATTTTACTCTACAAAGCAGTATCATGTTGACAATTTGGACGTAATTGATTTCAGGATAATTTAACTTATAAAACTTTAAAATTTATTCTTGAACTTGTTTTATTGAATTATTATGTCATTGTCATCATCCTCATGCTTATATTGTGTTGAAAGTCATCTTTGGCTTACGTGCATAGATGGACTTGGTATGATTATGACCAGGGATCATTCGGTATAATCATGACCTGTAATGTTATAAATGATGTGGTAAAGGCCCTCAGTGGACTGTAATGCATTGATGGATAATTTTTGGTATGATTATGACCAGGAATTATTCGGTATAGTCATGACCATTGATGATTTAATGAATATCCTTGTCCTGTAGTGCATAGATGATTAGATGATGCGGTTCATTTATGAAGCTGAGTCTCGACGATAAAAATTGATGAAAACATTTTTAAACATAGAAGATAGTAGATATCATGCTCTACTTGACTCTTCTAATGGATTGCTTATTCCGCTGCAGTTAAATTTGATGTCTATTGTATTTTATCAATTTAACATTGTTAAAGACTAATGATAATTTATTCTGTATTATCTTAGTAATAATATTTCTTACTGGGCTAGTTGAGCTCACCCTTTTACTTTCATCGTTCTCTTCAGGAAATGAGAACGTAGCCGGGACTAGTCGGGGAACGGAGTGATGGTCCGAGATGGTCTATTAGTAGTCCTCACTATTCTATAAAATAGTGTGACAATAAATGTAATGATAACTCTATTTGAGAGTGGATATTGTCTAGAAGGCAATATTCCTGTTTAAACTCTCAACTATGTTTTGTCGTATTTTACACGACTGTTGTATAATTAAGTTATATTTGAATTTATGTACCATGTATCTGGCAACTCAAGATGGATGATGTATACCTATTTTGGGGGCGTCATTGTTGGTATCAAAGCTTAGGGATATGATCCCTGGCTGAGATGTGAGACTAGATCTAAGATTGGAGAGACGGGTTAATCCTTCACTATTATGACCTACCTAAGCTTATGTGTTATTTAATTGGTCGGTCAGAAAATAGGGATGATATGTGGCATGTCAATTAACCTTTGTTTTGAAGAAGTATTATAGAATAATATCTGAAATATAGGAGATGAGAAATGGGAAAATTATGACAGAGAGGAAATAACCGGGAATGTACAATCCGAAAAGAAAACAAGGTATTCTCATCTCTTCGAACTACCAGGTACGTAAATTTCAAGGGAGAAATTTCATAAGGAGGGGAGATTGTGAGACCCCGAATTTTATGAAATGAAAGTATTCAATTTTCTTATAATTATTCTATTTAGTAAATGGTTAAATTGATAAAAGGTTAGAGTTAAGGGTGATATGTGAAAATTTTACAAAGTAAGTAAGTTGTTATTCGTTGTGTCGGGGAATATTCGATTGATCGGGGAATATTCATTTTAATAAGAAATATTCGTATGACGGCATAATCATTGGTGGACCCCACAACGGAGGTATTGTAATAGTTAGAAAATGACATAATTATCTTTTTATAAAAATAACGGCGAAAGTTTTACTGTTTAAACCGCTGAACTACTCAAGAGTAAAAGTACAATAATATGCGTGTGGTCGCATAAGAGCACACCGTATTGATTATTGATGCTTATGTGAGAAGTCACTCAGTTATATTCAATTATTGCTACAGTAATTGCTGCATCATATCTCTCATATTATTGATTCAATTATTGTCACAAGATTATCATCTGCATAATATGATATATTATTAAATCAATAATTGAGACGACAAAGTTATTTATATTATTATTCGCAATATCGACAATGTCTAGAAGTTCATCGATGAGAGGTTTGGTCACCTAATCATTGCTACCAATAAGGAGAAATCCTTATCTGAAAGCCCCTCTTTCCTGGGAACGACCCGATTGTTAAATATTGTGAGTTATAATATTAATGATGAATAAGTTTGTGTTGATTAAAGATGAAATTAATAGTTTCATTGTGTTGGAATTATTAGTGTCAGTGGAAATCGACAGTTATTTCGATATTAATTGATGTCTGGAAGTTATACTGACTAGTCGGGTAATTAATCGGATAAATGAGCAATTAATTTCTATTAATTCACATGATTATAACTATTTGTTCAAATGTGTGTACTATTGATTCACATTCTTGTACTATTAGGGGAGTTGGTGCAAGATTGATAATACTTGCACGACTAAGTTAAAAATGGAGGTATGGATGGAGGTATTATACTGTAATTCGTATTTTCACATGATTATAACTATTGGTTCACATGTTTGAACTATTGATTCGCATTATTTACTATTAGGGGAGGTGGTGCAAGTTTGATAATACTTACAGGACTAAATTAAAAATGAAAGAAAAGTTGGAGGTATTGTACTGTAATATTTCGAGCCCCAAAATGGGCAAATATCGAAACTATATTTTCCTATAAAGAGAAACTCATTCTTCCTTCATTTCTCACCAATTCACTAAAGCTATAGAGCAATTATTATAGAGAGAAATTATAGAGAGAAAGAAGAAGAGAAGTCTGCTACCTCACTATTCCAGTATCCAGTCTTCTTTTGAGGTAAGGGATATTATTATTATAGTAAGGGGTATTATTTCTTTCGTATTCACGAAGAGAGCTATTGTTATTCCATTCCTTATTATTCTATTGTAATAACCTGTATACGCGGACTACCGTATATATTGTAAAATTCTTCTGTTATTCCATTCTTAATTATTATGTTGGAATAACCTGTCTATGTGAAGTACCACATACATGGTAAAATTCTTCTATTATTCTATTATTTATTATTCTGTCAGAATATCCTGTCTGTGCGTTTACGCATGACCTGGTTCCATTATTTATTATTATGTCGGAATATCCTGTCTGTGCGTTTATCCATGACCTAGTTCCGTTATTTATTATTCTGTTGGAATAACCTGCATGTGCGGTCTATCGCATGCCTAGTGAATTCTTTTGTTATTCCTTTCCTTATTGTTCTATTGGAATAACCTGTCTATGTGGATTACCACATGCATGGTGAATGATCCTTCGTATTCATTCCTTATTAAATTATGGAAATGGTTTGTCTACGTGGATTACCGCATGGCGGCCGAAAATCCATTTGTAGTTTCATATATTCTATTATACTCAGTTGGTTAAAGTTTTGACTTCTATACTCCACGAAATTAGTAGAATATCCTGTATATTTGCGCTTCATCCAGTATCTTTTCAAGGAAATATTCTTCTGAGCATTCTTGAATTTTACTCTACAAAGCAGTATCATGTTGACAATTTGAACGTAATTGATTTCAGGATAAATTAACTTATAAATCTTTAAAATTTATTCTTGAACTTGTTTTATTGAATTATTATGTCATTGTCATCATCCTCATTCTTATATTGTGATGAAAGTCATCTTTGGCTTACGTGCATAGATGGACTTGGTATGATTATGACCAGAGATCATTCGGTATAATCATGACCCGTAATTTTATAAATGATGTGGTAAAGGTCCTCAATGGCCTGTAATGCATTGATGGACAGTTTTTAGTATGATTATGACCAGGAATTATTCGGTATAGTCATGACCATTGATGATTTAATGAATATCCTAGGTCCGTATGGCAAGGATGATTAGATGATGTGGTTTATTTATGAAGCTGAGTCTCAGCAATAAAAATTGATGAAAACACTTTTAATCATAGAAGATAGTAGATATCATGCTCTACTTGACTCTTCTAATGGATTGCTTATTCCGCTGCAGTTAAATTTGATGTCTATTGTATTTTATCAATTTAACATTTTTAAAGACTAATGATAATTTATTCTATATTATCTTAGTCATAATATTTCTTACTGGGCTAGTTGAGCTCACCCTTTTGCTTTCATTGTTCTCTTCAGGAAATGAGAACGTAGTCGGGACTAGTCAGGGAATGGAGTGATGGTCTGAGATGGTGTATTAGTGGTCCTCGCTATTCTATAAAATAATGTGACAATAAATGTAATGAGCACTCTATTTGAGAGTGCATATTGTCTAGAAGGCAATATTCCTGTTTAAACTCTCAGCTATGTTTTGTTGTATTTTACACGACTGTTGTATAATTAAGTTGTATTTGAATTTATGTACCATGTATCAGGCGACTTAAGATGGGTGATGTATACCTATTTTGGGGGCGTAATATCACGTACACGACACCAGTCGAGAAACCACCCTCGAAGCTAACTGCCAAGTGGTCCTTAGAGTAAGGAACCTATGTAATGACATCGGTTGTCAACAACTCCAACTGTAAGCGGGAATGGGTGAAACCCTTAACTATATGAACCTCTGTCAAAGTGGAGTGATGCAATCGTCATCCTCATGGATAGGTGTCTAAACCTAACAGGCTAACGGGACAAAGACATGGGAGCCTCTCATAGGCCCAAAACTGCCAATACAAGATCAAATATATGCGATCAGTCAACACTCTCAACCCGAATAAGGGAAATCAAAAGAGAAAATACTCTCTAGCAAAAATGGGTAAAATCTTAGCCAAGCCACCGTCAAGCCCTACGAGCACAGAAATATTCCCCTGAGGAACTAGGCAAAGGTGTAGGAGCCCAAATTAAACTCTCCAATATGGTCCACATCCCGTGTGGCGCTGACTAATGTGAACGACACCATGGAAGAGTTATCTGCTAGAAAACAACCCCTGAGGATGATCAGGAATAGTTACCAAAGAATGCAATCTCTGACCCTCCAATCATCGGGCAATTGCTCAGCCAAAGCCCCACTCATGGTGTCCACACTCAAAGGACCAATACGGACTGTCCTGCCTTTAGGCGATGTAACCAGGACTCCTAGCAAGGATCTGATGGCAGTCGGGGAAATATCAGCCACAAAAGGCACTGGCGCCCCAAAAAACTCCATACCATTGATTAATCGCCAATCCATAGTGTTGGACGAATGCATATTATGATTTGATGTTTAAAGTAAATGCTCATGATTATGTGTAAAGTCCTTCGAGGAATATATGTACGAGGACTTAGTGATAGATCAAAATTGTTAGGTTGATCTTAGCCTTTAATGTTCACTTGTATAGATAAAGAGATCAAACATGTTAGGTTGATCTATGGCTAGAAAGAAATAGATAGGTTTTGAAGAGAATCGTAGTCTATCCAACTGATCAACAGAATGTAGAATCTAAGGTAGGATCGTAGTGCTGAAATGATCGTAGTGTATCTGCCTTGAAGGGCCTCTTCAGGAAATCATAGAGTCGTCCAGACGTTTGGCGAAGCTAACTCAGAGATCGTAGTGTGCTTTCGGAAACGTAGAGTCTACAAGACGAGCAAGGGATGATCGTCGTGTGAAAAGATCGTTGTGTGCAAATTCTTGCGACAAATCGTAGTGTTCTCTTCAGATCAAGCATCAATATGGCAGGACACTACAATATGCATAGTAGAGTGTCATCTTCCTTGTGTCAGAAACATCAAGCCCTATCGTTCATTTGAAGATAGGCTCCAACAAATATGGAATGGGTTTTGAACGTTGAAGTTCTCACCAGTCCCAACGGTACAGAAGATATCGTTAGTATTGATCAAAAGAAACGTATTCAAGAAGCTAAGAAAAGGACCATTGGGCAGAGGAAAACACCTTTTGAGGTGTTATGTGAAAAAGCAATCTGCTGTTTCAGTGGGCTTGAGTGCAATTCAGAAGATGTGCAGAAAAGTCTCCATCAAAGCTCAGAAATGTCAAACGCATTTAATGGCTCATCAGATGCTTCAACGGATAGATTTCAAGATCACATATATATAGATCAAAGACAGATGAGAAGAAGAGACAAGCATTGACCAAAAATGCACAAGAACACTCAAAGCTCAACACTACGATCTGAGAAAAAGGGAAAGCTTGCTCAACTACTTAGTTCTTTTGAACTAGTGCTTAATAGCAACTGAGTAGCATCAATCACGATCTAAACAACATTTCAATCAACTGAAGTAAGAAAACCAAGTCTGCAGGACTTGAAGAGTTCTAAGTGAACTGTGAGAAACCAAGTCACCGGACTTGAAAGAGTTCAAGAGTGAACTAAGAAGTACCTTGGATCACCGGTCTGAAGGAATCTGTGAGATTCAAGAAGTGTAACAAACATCCTTAGTGGATTTCCTACTCAAGGAGTAGAGGAGTGGATTAGGAGCTTTAAGTGCTCTGAGCCACTTAAAATTGTTGTGTTCATTATAACTGCAATATCTGCTATAACCGCTATAATCGCCTCACTCTCATTAACTCAAGATATCTAACGTATATGATTAAATACTCATTCCGATGTGCACTGATTATCATCATCCTAAATTAGTTAAAAGAAAAAGTTTTAATTATCTATTCAACCCCCCCCTCTAGATATATTTGTCGTGCCTCCGGGAACTAACAATTGGTATCAGAGTAAGTTCTATAATATAGCCTATAAAGCTTGAGTAGATCCAATGGCACACTTACCAAGCGAATCAAAGACTGGAGGAGGCAGCAAGCCACCAATGTGCAACAATGAAAAATTTGCTAACTGGAAGGTTAGAATGCAAGCTTATATGAATGCAATAGATGAAGATCTATTTGAAACTATTCAGAATGGGCCCTATGTTCCTACAAAGCTTGCACCAACTACAGATGACCCAAACAGAGTATAGATCAAGGTTAAGGAAGAATGGACAGAGAACGAGAAGAGAGTTGTCCAACTCGACAAAAAGGCCAAAAATATCTTGTTTCAATCTTTAGAAGATGGTCTGTTTGAAAACGTGGTCAACAGCAAAACAGCAAAGGAGGTTTGGGAAGCATTGCTCATTATGCATGAAGGAACATAAGAAGTCAGAGAAAACAAACAATCTCTTTTGACTCAGCAATATGAGATGTTCGCTCATGTTCAAGGAGAAAACGGTACTGCCACTTACGAAAGATTTAATGTACTGCTCAACTCTCTACGAGCCTATGGAAAGGTCTATCCAATTAAAGATCTTATCATAAAGTTCATGAGAGCTTTACCAAGCAAGTGGGATGCCAAAACCACTGCCATCAGAGAATCAAAGTATCTACATGAAATGACTGTTCAACAGTTATATGGTAACCTCCTTACGTACGAACTGGAGCTGACACATCAAGCAGAAATGTTGTCTGAAGAAAGAAAGAAGGATAAAGGTGTTGCCCTTAAAGAAACAGATAACGCCTCCAAAGTCAACACTGATGTTGATTCTGACTACGATGAAGATGATGATGAGGACCTTGCAATGCTAGTGAAAAGACTAAGAAGGTTCATGCGACGAGGCAAAACCAACAAACCGAAGAAAGTTAGCAACTAAAACATCCAGGAACAAATAAATGACCTATGCTACAATTGCAAGAAACCAAGCCACTTCATAGCAAATTGCAACAAACCTCTCAGAGAAGAACTCAAGAAGAAATCTCATTCAAAGAAAGAATACAGAGTCAACAAAGGGCCACATAAGAAAGAAAAAGGCCTTGTAGCTGGAGGATCGTGGAGTGACTCAGACAATGACTCAACTCCTGAATCTGGGGATGATGAAAATCCTCAAATAGCAAATCTCTGCTTGATGGCCAAAAATACAAGGGACAAATAGAACTCCAACATACACGAAGTAAGTATCGACGAGGTATTTGATTTTAACTCTCCTGATGTAGATATTGATGATCTTAGAACTGCATTACATGGCATAACATCTGATCTACACCAATAAATGAAGTGTTTTAGAGTTCTGTCTAAGGATTATTCACTTCTTCAAAAGACCATGGCTCAGTGCAAAATGAGAGTCTAGTCTAACCTCAAAAATTAACGATGTAGAAAAGACCATCTCTACATGGAATAAATCTTCTTCATCCATGGACTCCTAAATCTCCAATCAGAGAAGAGTCTCTAATAGAATAGGGCTAGGCTTTGGGGAATCTACCTCAGAGCCATGTGTGGAAAAAGTAAAGGAAAATAGCACGAGTGATGCCTCAAGGTTAAGTAGGGGCATTATATTTGTGAAATCCTCATAGAGTGATGAGCTTGTTAAACCCTACCCGGTTGATTCAATTCATATTCCCATGAGTAAAGGATCTCATGCTGGTCTAGGTTTCAGAAAAGAGAAAAGTAATCTAGCTACTACTCATCAACCTCGAAGGATCGTAGAGTCCAATAAAATCAACTCTACGAACCAACCAGGAAGATACAGTAGAAGTAAGATATACTCTTCTCAATTAATGAAACAAGAGAACACATGGAAAAGGGAATATTAGCCTAGCAGGAGGATGACCAATAACCCACAAAAGTCCAAATAGAGGAAGAACTTTCACACACACACTAACATGCATCATATCAAATGCTTTGAATGCCACAGAGTTGGTCACAAGGCTGCGAATTGTCATTATAAATCCATGCACGTGAGACACAAAATCAAGCAGATTTGGGTCCCCAAGGGTACTAACATTGTAGGATCCATGCAAATATGGGTACCAAAATGAAGGCTTAATATTACCTCAAGAAAGGAGCTCCATGAACACAACCTGGTATCTGGATAGTGGATGGTCAAGACACATGACTGGGAACAAAGCCCTTCTGTCTAACTACACAGAGAAGGAGGGTCCCTCGATCATCTTTGGAGATAATGGCACTGGCAAGACAAGAGGCTATGGCTCAGTCGGAAATGGTGCAGTATCATTCCGTAGAGTGGCCTATGTGGAAGGACTACATCAAAACCATCTAAGCATTAACCAACTCTATGACAAGGGTCATCAAGTAACATTCATCAACAATCAATGTCAAGTCCGAGACCTAAAGACATTTATAGTAAAGCTAACCGAAACAAGAGAAGGAAATGTCTACACAGTAGATCTTGGATAACTAAACTCAGACGAGACAATATGCTTTCTGGCTAAAGCATCTGAAGAAATGAGATGGCTATGGCATCGAAGATTATCTCATCTCAACTTCAAAAGAATGTCCAAATTAGCTTCAAAAGATCTAGTTGCAGGCCTACCCAAATTTAACTTCGTTAAAGAAAGGCCCTGCAATGCCTGTCAACTTAGGGAAATGCACTCGAAGCTCATTTAAGAGCAAAACCATCAACTCAATTGACAAGCCTCTACAATTACTACATATGGATCTTTTTGGACCAATTCCAACGACGAGCCTTAGGGGAAAGAGATACTCACTAGTCGTAGTTGACAACAACACCAGATTTATATGGGTATTCTTTCTAACCTCAAAAAATGAAACAAGCCCCCAACTGATCAAGATGTTCAAGCTGGTGATGAATGAGAAAGGAGAGAAAATCAAGGCCATAAGAAGTGATCATGGCAGAGAATTCGATTTCTTAGAAATGGATCAGTTCTGCACAGACAATGGGATTAGTCGCAACTTCTTAGCTCCATGAACTCCCCAACAAAATGGAGTTGCTGAGAGAAAGAACAGGACATTAATAGAGGCTGGAAGGACTCTACTAGCTGCAGCTCATCTACCGGAGTACTTCTGGGCAGAAGCAGTCAACACTACATGTTATACTCAGAACAGATCACTCATACACTCTATGATTAAGAAGACTCCTTATGAACTTTGGAAAGGAAGAAAGCCAAATGTCAGCTACTTTTATGTGTTCGGCTGTGCATGTTACATACTCAACAATGGAAAGCAGTACTTGAAAATGTTTCAACCGAAATCAGACGAAGGAATCTTTCTTGGAAATGCCACAGACAGCAAGGCTTATAGAGTGTTCAACAAGAAGACACTGAGTGTAGAAGTCTCGATTCACATCATCTTTGATGAAACAGACTTAGACAAAACAGTGCTCCAAGACACTACGTGTGACGCCCCCAAAATAGGTATACACCACACCCATTCTGAGTTACCAAATACATGGTACAGAAAGCAAACTACAACTTCAATAATATAATTGTCGTGCAAAATACGACAACACATATTGTGAGTTTAAATACAAATATTGTCTTCTAGACAATATTAACACTCAAATAAGTCCTCATTACAATTATTCGTACACTATTTTACATAAATAGTGAGGACTGTTAAAACATCTTTCTAGAACCATCACTCCATACCCCGACTCGATCCTGTTATGTTCTCACCTCCTAAGAAGAAAAATGGAACAAAAAGGAAAAGGGTGAGCTCAACTAGCCCAGTAAAGAATATTATAACTAAGATAATATATAACAAATTATCCTTAGTCTTCAACAGGGAAAAATCTGATAGAATACAATTGACAATAAGTTTTAGATCAACAACTGCAGCGGAAAAAACAATTCATTAGAAGAGTTAAGTAGAGAATGAAATCTACTATCATCTATGAATTTAAAAGTCCATCATCAATATTTTATCCCTGTGACATCAATAAATATACATCTTGAATCAAATATTCATCTTTGCACTACGGGCCAAAGATATTCATTTGTATCACCAGTTGGTCATGTTCGTCTCAACACCTATTCATCTTTGCACTACGGGCCAAAGATATTCATCAGGTAATCATACATCTTTGCACTACAGGCCAAAGATATTCATCACGTATCATCATTAAGGACTGAGGATGATGAAAAACATTTTAGAGAACGAATCTAGTGAGACAGAAGGACAAATATTAGGGATTCGTATTTCGGTTTATCCAAATTCAATAATACTCCATAATAACCAAGTGTGAAGTAGAATTTAAAAATAAAGACCAAAACATGGATACAATCAAAGATAGTAACCATAAAAGACATATGGGATGAAAAAGTGAAAATTTCATTTTTTGGTGAATAGTGCCGTATTTGTGAATAGTGTCATATACGTGAATAGTGCCGTATACGTGAATAGTAACCCCAACACAAAAAGGTAGAAATTCAATAATAAAATTCATAACAATATCTCAGCATAATGATATTGAAGAAAATAATATCAGTTAAGAAGAAAATAACATCCCTTACCTCAAAGAAATAGTACTTCGGAATGAAAGGTCGGAAGTGATGCTGAATGAAACTTGTAGTGAACTGCAACTCTCAAAGTATCTAAATACTCACAAAAAACGTTCGATAATATAAAGAAAGAAAGAGAGAAAGCTTATGTTCCTGGTGTGATTTTCAATTCTAACTTAGCCCTCTATTCATAGGAAAATGTTAGCACGCCGAAATAGACTTGACATGTTACCAGATGCCTTTACCTGCTACTATTGCCACCCACCACATTTGAAATAAAATTCAGCACATTTCTTCACCAACCACAAGTGGGGCCCACTCAATTCTAGATCTTCCACCAAAATCATTTATAAACCTAATTTTTGAATCAGTCACCTCTTAAAATTCATAACAAATCATACGTTAATTTTTAACGGTTCAAAATTTGTGGACATATACTCAACTTATATATGTATAACATATCCAAAAATCACAATGATCCAACGGTCGGATTAAAAATTATAACTTAGGCAATATATCATAAAAATACTGATTTGATTTTTAATACCTCCATTCCAACAAAAATACTGATAAAACACATTAACATTAATTCCTTCAATTATAACCATATAAAATAAATAAATCCATCATTTATATCCGCATAAAATAAATATTTCCTTATCAATAATTAATTATTCATAAATAATATTGGAACCAGGCAGTTCCCAGGAAAGAGGAGGCTTTCCAATAAGGATTTCTCCTTACTGGAGCGCAATTAGGTGTCCAAACCTCTCCTTAGACAGAACTATTTAGACATTGCCAATAATGCTATCTAATAATATTATTCAAATAATATGAATTATTGATATGATAATGAGAAATACTGTGCAGTAATAATTATTGAAACAACAATAATCTAAAATATCAACGCAGCAATTATTAAATCAATAAAATAAAATATTGAATAAAGAATTATTGTAACAATTATTGAGTAGTGCCTTCTTACGCATTTAATCAATAATGCAACAATACTATGCAATACCGTATATTACTTCGTGCAACCACGCCAGACATCGTATTTTAACCAATTTGGTATTCCAATAGTGTTAATTGTAATAACTACGCCGTTATTTATAAAATCTCAAACTTGTCATTTTCTTCATCCGACCAGCTTATTCTCATTATGGGGCCCATAAATGACCATACTACAGTGCATTTGGATATTTTCAACAAAAAGAATATTCCACGACCAAACGAATATTCCCCGACAGAAATGAATATTTTACAACCACTTGCTTATTTTGTAAAATTTTCACACTTCACCCATAACCAAAACATTATATCAAATTAACTCCTTATTATTTCAAGATATTGAATAGAGAGAATTTTAATTTTATTTATAAAAAGCTGGGGTCTTACAATCTCCCCTCCTTATGAAATTTCATCCTCGAAATTGACGTACGTACTTGGTGTTTCGAAAAGGTGAGGATACCTCGTTTTTATTTCTGATTCCAACTCCCATGACATTTTTTCAATAGCATAGTTCCTCCATAAAACCTTAACTTGTGGTATAACCTTTGTGCGTAGGGCATGCTCTTTCCTATCCAAGATCTTGACAGGTACCTCCTCGTACGTTAAATCTTTGGCTATCTCGTCTGGTTCTAACGCAATAATGTGGTTTGGGTCATCCACATATTTACGTAACATCGATACGTGAAAAACTTTATAAACATGTGACATACTTATCGTTAAGGCGAGTCTATAGGCCACAGTTCCTACTCGATCGAGGATTTCAAATAAATCGAAGGTTTGAGCTTTCTTCTCTTCATCGACTCTTACTTCTAGAATAGCACCTTCTTGCACCTTCTTCTTTATATTCATCAGATCCAATGTATAGCTTGAGCGGTTTTAACTTTATCAATTAAAGTCTATTCTACTCATATCTCATCATGTTGGTCCCTAGAGTCTTTAACTCTATCTCTATCATTTATAAATTATACAAGATAGGTCTTTGTGTTAACAACGTCACACTTGTACCCGTATACGATCTTCTACTCAATGCGTTAATTACCACGTTCGCTTCTCCATGATGGTATGGTTAGCACATGTGCCGAAATGAGCTGCCTCTTGAGCTCTCGAAAAATCTTCTCGCATTCCTCGCTCCATACAAATTTTGTATCTTTCTGATTCAGCTAAGTTAATGAAGTAACGATTTGAGAACATCCTTCCACGAATCTCCGATAGTAACCAGCTAAGCCTAGAAAGCTACGTATTTCAATTACTGACTTAAGTTTCTCTCAACTGTGACTCATATCCCAATCTTGGATTGCACGTCACAATAGCACCTATCGTTTTACCACCAAACAAATATAGTGTCCCCTACAGAGAGTTTAGTTTTGTTGCATTCCATAAAGGAAGTCACTAGATAGAGGCTCGGGTACCAACTTTTGTACTTGGGTTTTTAACTCCTGAAGTTCAATAGGAGTCATTTGATAAAAGAATTTAGAAATGGGTTTTGTACCGGGTTCAAAGTCAATACAAAATTCAATATCACACTCTGGGGGTAGGCAAGGAAATTCTTCAGGAAATACGTCAGGAAATTCACTAACAACAAAAATTTTATTCAAATCTGACGTGTCTTTATTCAAATCCATAACATGGGCTAAGAAAGCTTGACATCCGTTTTTCAATAAACGAATGGCTTTATGGCTTGATATGAAAGTGTTTGACTTCAATGGTTTGGTTGGTTGAATTCGAATAACAGGTTGCTTAGGAATATGAAAACTAACAACCTTATGAAAGCAATCAATTTTGGCATGATGAGTAGTTAACCAATCAATCCCTAAAATCACATCAAAAGCAAGTATCTTTAAAGAGATAAGATCAACAGGTAATGTGATGATGCCAACTTGGATCAAACAAGATTTATAAATAGTGGATGTAACGAAAGTTTCTCCTAACGGAGTCTCCACAGATAAATCAAAGTCTAATTTCTCCAGATTCAAGTTTAAACGTTGAGCACAAGCAGGAGAGATAAAAGAATGGGTAGAACCGGTATCTAATAAGGTATAGATTTCGTAAGAATTTATAATTAACTAACCCGTGATACCTTCATTCAGGTTCCACGCATTTTGGCCAGTCACGACAAATGCTCTTCCAGGAACCGTTGACTTTAACTTGTCCGTATTCGCCTCTGGTGCCACCGTCCTAGCTGGACTTGATTTCGCTACTGGACAAAATCGAGCTATGTGACCGTCTTTTCCATAACTAAAACATACATTGGAAGGCTGTGAATAGTTTGGACTTATATGTACCTCTTCTCTGCATCTGTAACATCTAACTGGCGGTCGTTCTCCTCCCCTAAAATTTGTTGTTGGTGTTGGTGCTGCTGCCGACGTCTTCCCGTCATCGTTAAATCTTCTCTTCTTGAAATTTCCACTTGAATTATTTCTTCTATTATCTTGGCCATGATTACCACCAAAGTGGTTACCATTTCTGGCATGATAATTTCCTCCGTGATGGTTATCATCACTCCGATGACTGCTGTCATCGGTATGACCCTGGTTGTTGTCCCTCGGTTGAACATACTCACTATCTCGCTCTAATAACTGAGCCCTATTAACAACATTTGAATACAGAAAAAATTTATGAGAGAAAAGGTATTAACGAATCTCGGGTTTCAAACATCTCAGAAACATTCTCGTCATACGTTCCTCATTCTCTACCAAATGAGGTGCAAACCTAGATAACTCCGCGAACTTCGCCTCGTACTGGGACACCGTCATGTTGTTCTGTTCTAGTCTAATAAACTCTAACTCCTTCATATGACGAATACTTTCAAGAAAGTACTTATCATTTAACAGTTTCTGAAATCTTTCCCAAGACATGTTGAGTCTTTGGTTGGGTAAGTACGCTTCACGATTCCCACCCATCGGCCTCACCACTTTAACATAAATGTGGCGAATGGAACCTTCTTTCCTCTATGCATCCCAAGACATCGAATATCTTAGTAATTTGCTTGACCCACATTTCCGCTTTTTTAATCGGATCGAAGCTTTCCCAAATCGGTGGTCCCAACTCCTTAAACCGCTTGGTTTGTATGATGCATCAAGCAGCGTGCTATCACTTCCACCCGTATTTTGTACACGAGTCTCCCTCGTCTGATTTTGCATGAACTGCAAAAAGCTCCTAAATATTCCATCGTTCATCGTTTGCTCGGTAGTGTTGTTTATAGGAGGAATATTGTCATCCTGTTGCACGTTCTCCGAATTGGTGACTAAAGGTGTTTCCACAGTCTCATACACTCCATTGTTAACATTCTCAGCTGTCATTCTTAAAAACTTTATAAAACAAGGGTTGATTAAACAAATTAACATATCACATAATATCCCTATATTATGACTGACCATCACTAAGCTTAGGTAGGACACGCTAGTGAAAGATTTACCCGTCTCCCCCCTCCTAGTTCTAGTCTCACATCTCAACCAGGGATCATATCCCTAAGCTTTGATACAACTGTGACACCCCCAAAATAGGTATACACCACACCCATTCTGAGTCGCCAAATACATGGTACAGAAAGCAAACTACAACTTCAATAATACAATTGTCGTGCAAAATACGACAACACATACTGTTAGTTTAAATACATATATTGTCTTCTAGACAATATTAACACTCAAATAAGTCCTCATTAAAATTATTCATACACTATTTTACATAAATAGTGAGGACTATTAAAACATCTTTCTAGAACCATCACTCCATATCCCGACTCGATCCTGCTATGTTCTCACCTCCTGAGAAGAGAAATGGAACAAAAAGGAAAAGGGTGAGCTCAACTAGCCCAGTAAAGAATATTATGACTAAGATAAAATACAACAAATTATCCTTAGTGTTCAACAGGAAAAAATCTGATAGAATACAATAGACAACAAGTTTTAGATCAACAACTGCAGCGGAAACAACAATTCATTAGAAGAGTTAAGTAGAGAATGAAATCTATTATCATCTATGAATTTAAAAGTCCATCATCAATATTTTATCCCTGTAACATCAATAAATATACATCTTGAATCAAATATTCATCTTTGCACTACGGGCCAAAGATATTCATTTGTATCACCAGATGGTCATGTTCATCTCAACACCTGTTCATTTTTGCACTACGGGCCAAAGATATTCATCAGGTAATTATACATCTTTACACTACAGGCCAAAGATATTCATCACGTATCATCATTAAGGACTGAGGATGATGAAAAACATTTTAGAGAACGAATCTAGTGAGACAGAAGGAAAAATATTAGGGATTCATATTTCGGTTTATCCAAATTCAATAATACTCCATAATAACCTAGTGTGAAGTAGAATTTAAAAATAAAGATAAAAACATGGATACAATCAAAGATAGTAACCATAAAAGACATCTAGAACGAAAAAGAGAAAATTTCATTTTTCGGTGAATAGTGCTGTATACGTGAATAGTAACCCCGACACAAAAAGGTACAAATTCCACAACAAAATTCATAACAATATCTCAGCATAATGATATTCAAGAAAATAATATCATTTAAGAAGAAAATAACATCCCTTACCTCAAAGAAATAGTACTTTGGAATGAAAGGTCGGAAGTGATGCTGAATGAAACTTGTACTGAACATAAACTCTCAAAGTATCTAAATACTCACAAAATACGCTCGATAATATAGAGAGAGAAAGAGAGAAAGCTTATGTTTCTGGTGTGATTTTCAATTCTAACTTAGCCCTCTATTTAGAGGAAAATGTTAGCACGCCGAAGCAGACTTGACCTGCTACCTGATGGATTTACCTGATACTATTGCCACCCACCACATTTGAAATAAAATTCAGCACATTTCTTCACCAACCACAAGTGGGGCCCACTCAATTTTAGAATTTTTCACCAAAATCATTTATAAACCTAATTTTTGAATCAGTCACCTATTAAAATTCAAAACAAATCATACGTTAATTTTTAATGGTTCAAAATTTGTGGACATATACTCAACTTATATATGTATATCATATCCAAAAATCACAATGATCCAACGGTCGGATTAAAAATTATAACTCACGCAATATATCGTAAAAATACTGATTTGATTTTTCATACCTCCATTCCGACAAAAATACTGATAAAACACCTAAACATTAATTCCTTCAATTATAACCACATAAAATAAATAAATCCATCATTTATATCAGCATGAAATAAATATTTCCTTATCAATAAATAATTATTCACAAATAATATTACGTAATCACAATAATGACAACCAAGCACGTTCCTGTGAAAGAGGGGTTTTCCAATAAGGATTTCTCCTTCTCGGGCGCCGCAATTAGGTGACCAAACCTCTCCTTAGATGTAACTTTCTAGACATTGCCAATAATGCTATCTAATAATATTATTCAAATAATATGAATTATTGATATGATAATGAGAAATCATCAAGTAAAGTTGATAATTATTGAAACAACAATAATATAAAATATCAACGCAAAGAATTATCAATCAATAAAATAAAATATTGAATAAAGAATTATCAGTAATAATTATTGAGTAGTGCCTTCTTATGTATATGCGAATCAATAATGCAACAATATTGTGCAATACCGCAAAGCCATCTCTTTTGTGCAACCACGCCAGACATCGTATTTTAACCACTGGGTATTCCAACAGTGTTAACGGTAACAACTACGTCGTTATTTATAAAAACTCAAACTTGTCATTTTCTCCATCCGACAGTTATTCCGTTATGGGGCTCACAAATGACTGCGCCGTCGTACGGATATTCCCGATAAAAAGAATATTCCACGACCAAACGAATATTCCCTAACAGAAATGAATATTTTACAACCACTTGCTTATTTTGTAAAATTTGCACATTTCACCCATAACAGAAATATTATATTAAATTAACTCCTTATTATTTCAAGATAATGAATAGAGAAAATTTTAATTTAATTTATAAAAAGTTGGGGTCTTACACTACGACCAACAGTGAAGACACTACGAACGAAGTCGTCGAGCTCAATACTATGATCGTAGTACCAGACAGCGAAATTGTTGAGCAAGGAAATGAGATCGTAGAGAGGCATGTGCCAGACAATGAGCCTCCACATCAAGAAGAAGAAATAGATCTTGAGGATCTAAGATAAAAAGGCATAAGAACGGATGTTCCAACAGGAAGCAGATGGGCAAGAGATCACACTCAAGATCTAATCATTGGAGATCCGAATGCAAGAGTCAAAACAAGAGCTGCTACTCAAAATGAATGCTTCTATCTAAGCTTCCTATCTCAAATAGAACCGAAGAAGATAGAGGATGCTATGGAAGATTCCAGCTAGATAGAGGCCATGCAGGAAGAACTTAATCAGTTCGAGAGAAGCAAAGTTTGGAGATTGGTTCCAAGACTAAAGAACCATCATATAATTGGAACCAAGTGGGTCTTCAGAAACAAGATGGATGAAGATGGGCTGATAACAAGGAATAAGGCTCGACTAGTAGCCAAGGGCTACTCTCAGGAAGAAGGCATTGACTATGATGAGACATTTGCACCTGTTGCCAGACTAGAAGCCATCAGAATATTCCTTGCCTTTGCTGCTCACATGAAGTTCAAAGTCTTCCAGATGGATGTTAAAAGTGAAATCTTGAATGGTGAACTTCAAGAAGAAGTCTATGTAGAGCAGCCTCCAGGTTTCATCAATCCATCTCTTTCTAATTATGTCTTTAGATTAGACAAAGCCTTATATGGTCTTAAACAAGCACCTAGAACATGGTATGAGACACTCACTAATTTTTTTATTGAAAATGGGTTCACTAGAGGTAGAGTAGATACCACACTATTCCTTAGAAAGCATAAAGATAAAGTCCTATTAGTTAAAATCTATGTTGATGATATCATATTTGGTTCTACTGATGAAAAGTTATGCAAGAGATTCTCCAAGCTTATGCAGAGCAAATTCGGAATGAGCTTGATGGGTGAGCTGAACTTCTTTCTTGGACTGCAAGTAAAGCAGACTGATGAAGGAATTTTCATAAACCAAGCTAAGTACATTAAAGACTTACTCAAGAAGTATGGCATGGAATCAGCTTCTCCCATGAATACCCCAATTGCTCCTGTAACCAAGCTTGACAAAAATGAAATAGGTAAAAGTATTGATATAACTCAATACAGAGGTATGATAGGCTCTCTTTTATATCTTACTGCCAATAGACCAGATATAATGTTTGCAACATACATTTGTGCTAGATTTTAGGCTTGTCCTAAAGAATCTCATTTATCTGCTTTAAAGAGGATTTTTAGGAACCTCAAAGGTACACCTCACTTGGGGCTTTGGTATCCCAAGGAATCCTCATTTGAGCTAACAGGATACACAGATGGTGATTTTGCAAAATTTGCAAAATAGATAGAAAAGTACCAAAGGCCACTTGTCAACTACTAGGTAATGTAGACTTGTGTCCTGGTTTAGCAAGAAGCAAAACTCAAGATTCACCTCAACCGCAGGTTTAGTACATTGCTATCGCGCAACTTTCCTTTCGAGATCCTATGGATGAAAAATCAACTAGCAGATTATGGTTTTAATTCAAATCCATACCTATTCATTGTGATATCACAAGTGCAATTGCTATAACTCATAATCTTGTCATGCATTCTAGGACTAAGCATGTAGAAATAAGATATCACTTCATTAGGGATCATGTACAAAATAGAAATATACCTTTACAATATATCCCTACTGAAAATCAACTTGTTGTGGTTTTACAAAACCTCTAGATGAATCCAGATTCAACTAATTAATAAGTTAACTAGCCATGCTTAACTTACAAACCTGAAATATTGTGCTCTTGTTTGTGCTAACCATACAGATTTAAGGTGTGACGCCCCCAAAATAGGTATACATCACCCATCTTGAGTCGCCAAATACATGGTACAAAATTCAGATACAAACTAATAATACATCAGTCATGTAAAATACGACAATACATATGCTATGAGTTTAAATACAAATATTGTCTTCTAGATAATATCCATTCTCAAATAGAGTTCTCGTTTCATTTATTATCACACTATTTTACAGAATAGTGAGGACTACTAAGACACCATCTCGGACCATCACTCCGTTCCCCGGCTAGTCCCAGCTACTTTCTCATTTCCTGAAGAGAACAGTGAAAGAAAGGGTGAGCTCAACTTGCCCAGCAAGTAATATTATGACTAAGATAATGCAAAATAAATTATCATTAGTCTCCAACAATGTTAAACTGATAAAATACAATAGACATCAAGTTTAACTGCAGCGGAACAAGGAATCCATTAAAAGAGTCAAGTAGAGAATAAAATCTACTATCTTTTATGATTTAAAAAAGTTTTTCATCACTTTTATCATTTGAGACTCATCTTAATAAATAATCCACATCATCCCCACATCAAGTGCCAATGATATTCATTAGGGTCACGACCACAAATTCCATGCACTACGTGCGAGGATATTTGTGTATTCATCAATGGTCATGATCATGCCAACAATCGTCCATCAATGCACTACGGGCCAACGAGGACTTTTATCACATTATTTGTAACATTACGGTTAAGTGATTACAATCAAAAATCCACAGTCATAATCATATCAAGTCCATCAATGCACTACAGGCCACAGATGACTTTTAAAAAAAAATATAAACATGAGGATGATGACAATGATATAAGAGTTCAATAAAACAAGTTCACGAATTAATTTATTCAGGAACTAATAACGTCCAAATTGTCAATATGATACTGCTTTGTAGAGTAAAATTCAAGAATGCTCAGAAGAATATTTCGATGAAGAATATTGGATGAAGCGTAAATATCAAGGATATTCCACTAATTTCATGGAGTATAGAAGTCAAAATTTTAACCAACTTAGTATAATAACGAATGGAATAACAAAAGAAATCACTATGCATACAGTACTTCGCATAGATAGATTATTCCAATAGAATAATAATAACGGAACCAGGTCAGGTGAAATTCACACCGACAGGATGTCCCAACAGAATAATAAATGCGAAATAATAAATAATGGAACCAGGTCTTGCGTAAAACGCGCGCATGTGATATATTCGACAAAATAATAAATAAAGATTTTAACCGAGTCCTAAACAAAACACACAGAATGATAATGGATGTTCCAATGTAAACACAATAAAGATGTAATAATAGAAGAATGTCACCAAGTATAGGGTAGCTTGCGTATCTGAGTTATTCCAATAGAACAATAAAGAAATGGAATAACGGAAGTTCTCTTCTTGAATACAAAAGAAATAACACCCCTTACCGTAAAAGAAACTAGATATAAGAGTAGGGAAGTAGCAGAATACTTTTCTTCTTTCTCTCTATAATTTTCTCTCTCTAGAGTTTCAAATTGAATTAAAAGAAAATAATGAAGGAAATGAGCTTCTATTTATAGGAGAATTGAAGGGCACTGTTCCTGGACGAACTTATTTTGCAGAATCGATTTCAATCAACTAATAATTATAATATAATATATATATAAATACATGTTATGCTAGAAAAATCCTATCACTCGTACATAATTTTCAAGGTGCTAACCAATTAAAAAAAAAGCACACAAAACCATCACCTGTCAAGTTGAAAAAATGGGCTCATTGAATGTATTATCGGATTATTCCACCAATAAGGTGTAGGCTTGAAAATGATAACACATATCTTGCCAACTTTTCATTCCCCACCATAACCCACTCACCCACATTGAATATATACAAATATAAATACATATCAATCATACACCTCACCACTTATTAACTTCCCCCACCAGAAAGCCAACTTACACTTATATAATATATATATATATATATATATACGTACCTTATATGTATATATACATATAAAACTTATATATCTATATATATATATATAAGTAATAAAACAAACTGAGATGACTTCTCACGTAAGCATTAATAATCAATACCGTGTGCTACTATGCAACCACATGTATTACTGTACTTTTACTACCGAGTAGTTCAACAGTATTAACGGTAACACTTCCGCCGTTATTTTCAATAAAATACTTTTGTTGTTTTCTCAATCCGACAATATTTACATTATGGGGTCCACCAATGATTGTGACGTCGTACGAATATTCCCCGACACAAAGAATATTCCATGACTAATCGAATATAATATAACAACTTGCATACTTTGCACAATTTATAAATATTACTCACAACTATAATATTATATCAAATCCACAACATAATATTAAAAAAAATATTTCGAGAAAATAAAATATTTATTCATAAAATCTGGGGTCTCACAATCTCCCCTTCTTAAGAAATTTTGCCCTCGAAATTAGGGTACGTACCTGGTATGTCAAAGAGGTAAGGATACCTTGATTTAATTTCAGATTCTAACTCCCAAGTCATTTCCTCAACATCGTGGTTCCTCCATAACACTTTGACTAGAGGTATAACCTTGGAGCATAAAATATGTTCCTTCTTATCCAAGATTTGAACAAGAACCTCTTCATACGTTAAATCTTCCGCTATTTCGTCTGGTTCTAACTCAATAATGTGGTTTGGGTCTTTCACATATTTACGTAACATGGATACATGAAAAACGTTATGAACACGAGACATACTTGGCGGTAAAGCGAGTTTATAGGCCACAGTTCCTACCCGATCGAGGATTACAATTGGGCCAATGAATCAAGGATTGAGCTTTCCTCTCTTTCCAAATCTCGTAATTCCTTTCCATGGAGCAACACGTAACAACACATGATCTCCTATATCGAATTCCACGTCCTTTCGATGAAGATCAACATAACTCTTTTGTCGATCTTGTGGGGTTTTTATACGTTGTCGGATCGTTTGAATCTTTTCTGTAGTCATACGTACCAACTCCGGTCCCAACAACGTTTCTTCACCCACCTCATCCCGACATACTAAAGAACCACACTTTCCTCCATACAACGCCTCAAATGGAGCCATGCCAATGCTTGCTTGATAACTGTTGTTGTAGGAAAACTCCACCAACAATAAGAACTTGTCCCAACTTCCCTTGAAGTCAAGGACACAGAGTCTTAATAAATCTTCCAGAGTTTGAATAGTCCTCTCTAATTGTCCGTCCGTCTGAGGATGATATGCCGAACTAAATCGTAAATCCGTGCCCATAGTTTTTTGCAAACTAACCCAAAATCGTGAAGTGAATCTTGGGTCACGATTCAAAACTATGAATACT
This sequence comes from Panax quinquefolius, assembly GCA_020205615.1. Lineage (NCBI taxonomy): Eukaryota > Viridiplantae > Streptophyta > Magnoliopsida > Apiales > Araliaceae > Panax > Panax quinquefolius. The sequence goes on along the minus strand of JAINUW010000387.1, from coordinate 71,540 downwards.
GGCATGCCATGCAGTCTTACAATCTCGTTTATGTACATGCGAGCAAGACGTTCAAGTGTATAAGTTTCTTGTATTGGTAAGAAGTGAGCAGACTTGGTCAATCTATCAACAATGACCCAAATTGCATCAATGTCTTGAGAAACCTTGGGAAGACCAGTAACGAAATCCATGGTAATGTGCTCCCACTTCCATTCTGGAATTTCAAGTGGTTACAATGGACCTTTTGGTACTTGATGCTCCGCCTTGACTCGTTGACAAGTTAGACACCTTGAGATAAATAGCGCTATCTCTCTCTTTATATTGCTCCACCAAAATGTATGACGAAGATCACGATACATTTTGGTACTTCCAGGATGGATTGCAAACGGTGTGTTATACGCCTCCATCATGATTTTATACTTTAAATCAGGATCGTTAGGAACACAAAGTTTAGAGTTGACTCAAAGTATTCCTTCATCATTGATTCTTGCTTCCGACATAGCACCTTCTTGCACTTTCTTCCTTATACGCATCAGCTCTAGGTCTGTAGTTTGAGCAGCTTTAACTTTGTCAATTAAAGTCGGTTCTACTCGTATATCCACCATCATCACGTGGGTCCCTGGAGTCTTTATCTCTATCTCCATTCTTTGCATGTCATATAAAATAGGCCTTTGCGTTGACAATATCGTACTCGTACTCGCATATGATCTTCTACTCAATGCGTCAACTACCATGTTCACTTTTCCACGATGATATTGAATGTTACGATCGTAATCTTCAATAGCTCGAGCCAACGTCTTTGGCGCATGATACGTTCATTTTAAGTAAAGAAATATTTGAGGGTTTAGGAAATGGGTTTTGTACTGGAGTCAATACAAAATTTGATTTCACGCTCTAGGGGTAGGCTAAGAAATCTTCAGGAATACTTTAAGAATTTATTAACTATAGAAATATCATTCAAAACTGTGACTCTCATCCCAAGACTTGGATAGCATGTCACATTGATACCTATCAACTTGCCATTGTCACTCACGGTGTTGACTAAGGAAAGTCTGGCTTCGGTGCATTCCACACAAGGAAGTCAACAACGAAAGGCTCGGAACTCTTTACTTATGGCTTGATATGACAGTGATTGACTTTAGTGGTTTGGTTGCTTGAATTCGCATAATAGGTTGGTTAGGAATATGAAAGCTAACAACCTTACGAAAAGCATGATGAGTAGTTAACCAATCATTTCCTAAAATCACATCAATGCAAGTATTTTTAAAGAGATAAGATCGATAGGTAACGTGAAAGTTTTGATTTATAAAAGATTTATAAATAGTGGAGGTAACGAAGGTTTCTCCCAACTAACTTTAAACAGATAAATCAAAGTCCAATTTCTCCGGAGTTAACTTCAAACATTGAACACAACTAAGTGAAATAAAAGAGTGAATAGAACCGGTATCTAACACGGTATAGACTTCGCTAAAGTTTATGATAAGCTTACTCATGATAACTTCATTTGGGTTCCTCACTTGTTGGGAAGTCATGACAACCGCTCTCCTTTGAACTACCCGGCTTTGACTTGTCGGGGGTAGCATTTGGTGTCATCACTATCATTGGACTTGACTTTTTTATAGGGCATATTCCACCCTCAACTACTTCATCGTACTCCTGGTTCATGATCTGAATCATCAATCTTCGATCCATATCGAATTAAGATTGACCGCTCTGTACAGGGTAATTCAAAACTCGATGTTGGGTTCTCCCAATTGCTGTCCAAAAAGAGTAATGTATATCATCTATTTTATCCTTTTTGGATCGGATGTCTCTTTCTACAATATCAACATGTCGTGCGGCTTTTACCCACTCATCCTTCATTCTCACTCATTCAGTTGTTTCTTCTTTCAACTGGTCTTTGATATTTGAATTTTTAGATTCCAACTTTAATATCTTCCACCCTGCCAAAGCGTGATTTTGTTCGAGCATTACATATCGGGTAACACAATTTTAAATTGTTGCATCCCTTTGTTCCATGACCGCTTGCCATTCTTCAACCTGTTCTTCTAGCTCACGAATACAATCTCGCAGTTCTACATTTTGATCAAAAATTTCTTCTAATAAATTTTCCTCAGGTTCCTCTTCTTCCTCGCTCTCAGCTGCTACCTCTGCGACTAGCTCGGGTGCAACTATTAATTCTTCCCTCACCACATGGATATCTCTAATTCCTTCTTCGCTAGATATTACATTATCCTGGTTGGTGATTTAAGGTGTCTCCACGGTCTCATTCACTCCATTGTTGACATTTTCAGCTGCCATTTTCAAATACTGCCACAAAACAAGGGTTAATTAACATGTCACATATTATCAATATACTCTAACCAACCAATTAAATAACAATTAAACTTAGGTAGGTCATACCAGCAAAAGAATTCCCCGTCTCTCCCCTCCTAGTTCTTGTCTCATATCTTAGCCAGGGATCATATCCCTAAGCTTTGATACCAACTGTGACGCCCCCAAAATAGGTATACATCACCCATCTTGAGTCGCCAGATACATGGTACAAAATTCAAATACAAACTAATAATCTGATGAAAGAAATGTAAAATACGACAAAACATATCTTTGTGAGTTTAAATACAAATATTGTCTTCTAGACAATATCCATTCTCAAATAGAGTTCTCGTTACATTTATTATCACACTATTTTACAGAATAGTGAGGACTACTAAGACACCATCTCGGACCATGTGTTCCCCGACAAGTCCTAGCTACGTTCTCATTTCCTGAAGAGAACAGTGAAAGAAAGGGTGAGCTCAACTAGCCCAGCAAGAAATATTATGACTAAGATAATGCAAAATAAATTATCATTAGTCTCCAACAATGTTAAACTGATAAAATATAATAGACATCAAGTTTAACTGCAGCGAAACAAACAATCCATTAAAAGAGTTAAGTAGAGAATAAAATCTACTATCTTTTATTATTTAAAAAGTTTTTCATCACTTTTATCGATGAGACTCGACAATAAATAATCCACATCATCCACACTTTTCTGACCAAGGATATTCATTAGGGTCACGACCATAAATTCCATGCACTTACGGGCCAAGGATATTTGTGTATTCATCAATGGTCATGATCATGCCAACAAGCATCCATCAATGAACTACGGGCCAATGAGGACTTTTATCACATCATTTGTAACATTACGGTCAAGCTGATTACAATCAAAAATTTCACGGTCGTCATAATCATACCAAGTCCATCTATGCACTACTGAGTAATGATGATGACTTTCAAAAAAATATAAACATGAGGATGATGACAATGATATAAGAGTTCAATAAAACAAGTTCACGAATTAATTTATTCGGAACTAATAACGTCCAAATTGTCAATATGATCTTTGCTTTGTAGAGTAAAATTCAAGAATGCTCGGAAGAATATTTCCATGAAAATCTTTGGATGAAGCGCAAATATCAAGGATATTCCACTAATTTCATGGAGTATAGAAGTCAAAATTTTAACCAACTGAGTATAATAACGAATGGAATAACAAAAGAAATCACCATGCATGCAGTAATTCGCATAGACAGGTTATTCCAACAGAATAATAATAACGGAACCAGGTCAGGTGAAATTCAAACCAACAGGATATCCCAACAGAATAATAAATGCGGAATAATAAATAATGGAACTAGGTCCAGAGTAAAAATAATAAATAAAAAGATGGATGAGTCGGGATATTCCTGAGGCGAATAATAAATAAAGACGGATCCAGGTCCGGTGTAAAACACACAGATAGGATGTTCCAACCGAATAATAAAGGCAGAATAATAGAAGAATGTCACTAAGTATAGGGTAGCCCGCGTATACAGGTTATTCCAACAGAACAATAAAGAAATGGAATAACGGAAGTTCTTTTCTTGAATACAAAAGAAATAACACCCTTTACCGTAAAAGAAACTGGATATAAGAGTAGGGAAGTAGCAGAATACTTTTCTTCTTTCTCTCTATAATTTTCTCTCTCTAGAGTTTTAGTGAATTCGTAAGAAAATAATGAAGGAATGAGCTTCTATTTCTAGGAGAATTGAAGGGCACTGTTCCTGGACGAACTTATTTTTCAGAATCGATTTCAATCAACTAATAATTATAATATAATATATATATATATATATATAAATACATGTTATGCTAAAAAAATCTTATCACTCGTATATAATTTTCAAGGTGCTAACCAATTAAAAAAAAAGCACACAAAACCATCACTTGTCAAGTTGAAAAAAATGGGCTCATTGAATGCATTATTGGATTATTCCACCAATAAGGTGTAGGATTGAAAATTATAACACATATCTTGCCAACTTTTCATTCCCCACCATAACCCACTCACCCACATTTAATATATACAAATATAAATACATATCAATCATACACCTCACCACTTATTAACTTCCCCCACCAGAAAGCCAACTTACACTTATATAATATATATATACGTACCTTATATGTATATACATATAAAACTTATATATCTATATATATATATATATATAAGTAATAAAACAAACTGAGATGACTTCTTACGTAAGCATTAAAAATCAATACTGTGTGCTACTATGCAACCACGCGTATTACTGTACTTTTACTACCGAGTAGTTCAACAGTATTAATGGTAACACTTCCGCCGTTATTTTTAATAAAATATTTTTGTCGTTTTCTCAATCCGAAAATAATTCCGTTGTGGGGTCCACCAATGATTGTGACGTCGTACGAATATTCCCCAACACAAAGAATATTCCCTGACCAATCGAATATAATATAACAACTTGCATACTTTGCAAAATTTATAAATATTACCCACAACTATAATATTATATCAAATCCACACCATAATATTAAAAAAAATATTTCGAGAAAATTAAATATTTATTCATAAAATATGGGGTCTCACATAAGGGCTACGTTCGAAATCAAAGACATGAACAAAGGAAGTCCACGATCGTCGAGCCAAAGTGTCATAAAACTCAACGAACGCTGAACAGAATCAACGATTGTAATACATACTCAACGATAGTAGAACTACATCAACAAAACTAAAGGAGCACCTTATGATGATTAATCATAAATCAAAGCATTCTCTTTGATAAGTGCTTCAGGGACAAACCTAACCCTTGTTTCATTCAAGAGGTTGGCCCTTCTTGAGCTACATTAAACCAAGAAGAATGCTAAACCAAAGGTTCATAACGAGAACTTGATCAAACTCTACGATTGCTAGTCAGACTCAATGATTGCAGTTCAGACTCTACGTTTACAGCTTAGACACGACGACTGCTACACAGACTCAATGATGGTGGAACAGACTCGACGACTCCAAGGACCATCTCAACGATCGTAGTCCCACTAAAGAATACATCATCCCAGAAGAAGTTAAGGGCAATTCAGTACAATCCCTCTCTGTCAAAATTCGTAGAGCCAAGCAAAATTCGACACCTGTCCCACTGAGCAAAATAGAGAGAGGGAAGTTTCAAGTACAAATTAAAATCATCGTTTTTTTGAAATCTGAAGTTCAAAAGACCATCTCTCTCTTCCTCTCTCAAACAAAAACCCTAAATCAGTAGCAAGCTCAGTCAGTCTTACTTCCTACAAAAAAATCAATGGCAGGTTCCAGTGTTGTCTCTGGCTACAAACTCTATTTCGACGAATTTAAATCAGCTGAACCCCAATTTCACAAGACATTGTCGCTATTGAAGAAGGCAGGTCTCGAAGAAGCCTTGGGTAAGGACACATTGATCTACCCAAAGCTGGTAAAAGAGTTCTACAATAACGGGGTATTTGAAAACAACACTATCACGGCAAAAGTGAGGAACGTCCAAATCAGGCTAAAGGCTGAAGATATCAATCTAGCCCTAGGCATCAAATTCGAAGGGTATCCTTCCTTAGATGGCATAGACTTCCATAAGGGTCTCAAGAAGATGCATCACAAAAAATCACCCTCTGTTAAAGGATACAAAAAGAAGGAGTTTCCACAGAGGTATGAGTTTCTAGCTGATATTTGTTGGAAAATGCATATGTTGTAAGAGCTCAGGTCATGACTCTGTGAATAAGGTACAGCTCAAACTCATGACTGCAATATGTTACAAAATACAACTCAACTATGGGGCTCTATTACTTGAGTGGATTGGAAAATGGTTAATCAACTCAAAGAAAACAAAGAGCTCACAGAAGATGCTCTATGGACGATTTATCAGCATTATCCTACAAGCTGCTCTTGGTGACCTAATTGAGGATGATGAAGGAGAAGCCATAAATCCAAATCGTCGAATGACCCAGCAGTTATTTGAGAACTGGAAAAGAAATCCAGCTGAAAATGTGAAGATGATGTCTGAATCCAGTGGTCAAACTAGTGAGATAATGGGAACAGGAGTGCCAGGAAATATGTCTGTTGTCAGAAAAACTGAGGAAGAAGAGGAAGAAGCTAGCAAGGAAGAACCCACTGCCTTGGTCAGAAAAAGGAAGGGTGAAAGAAAAATGAAAGCCAGAAGTACAGAAGAACCTCAGGGATCCTCTACCAACAAGCCTGTAGAGTCCTAAGATATTGAGACTCTAAGGATCCTAAGAAGAAAGGAACAGCAGGCTGAGGCAGAAGAAGATAGAGCAACTATATCTCAACTGCTAAAGATGAGTAAGATCAGCCACAAGAACAAAAAGCCATCAGTCTCTTCGATCGTAGAGCCCAGACCAAACAAGGAAGCAGCTGCATCAAATATTTTGGTTGATCTGAAGGACAAAACTAAATAAAGTCCTGAGGCTGTGGCATAGCCTAAAAAGCCAAGAAGGAAACTGGTCAAGAAGTATATTCTTGTCAATGAGAAAGCTCTAAAGAGGGAAGACAAAGAACTGTCTACTGAAAAGGAACCAGCTGCGGGGGAGACACCAAAAGATCTGATGATAGAAGATACCCCTGCTGAGGGGGAGATTCCTGAAGATCTCCTGCCAAAGGATGCTCCAGTTGAGGGAGAGCTATTGACTTTACACAAGGATGGTCAAACTGAGGGGGAGGATCATGACACCTCCATAGCAGAAAAAGAGACTTTTGGAGGAGATAATGAAGAACTAGTGCAAGAATGTAATGAAGCCATTGATATAATGGAATACTCCAGTGACAATAGAGAAGAAGATGATGAGATTGAGATCATAGTTGTAGGCATTGATGGGCACATAAGAGCCAACTATGAGCAACTATTTGCATATCTTCCTATGATGCCCTTCCATCGAGCTCAAATTCAGAACTCTTGGGTTCACATGTTCTGGAGTTTCAAAGAATATCCTGCTATCTTAGTACTAGCTAATGGATTCCCAGGAAATTTCAATTTTGCCAAGAAGCTTCTCACCAACAATTTCTCCTCAAAGAACAAACTTGAGGTACTATATATCCCAACTCTTTTCAGAGTTAATCATTTGCCATCAGCCTCATTCAATCAATTTTATGAAATCCCACAATGGTTGGAAGTGATTCTTCATCCACTGAATCAATTTCCGATTCAGAGAATCCCAAAATTACAGAATTGAGGAACCAAATAAGATCAACTCCCTAATGCTCCCAGAACCTATCATCTCTACGATCACTGACTCTAACCCCATTGTAGAATGTATACCTCAAATCGTAGAGCCACCAACATTAATCATCCAAACCCAGGCTCCTCCCTCAGATATTCCCTCCTCATCCAATAATGAATTCTTCAATCTTGATCTTTCCCTCTACTCTTTGCAAGATAAATTCAAAGGCACATCACCTCCCTCCTCAAAATTTCCCCAATTGGATCAAATTCTTTCAAAGTTGTCCACAAAGGCTGATCAGTCAGAAATGTTTGCGAAAGTAGTCAAGGAACTCGACGAAAGTCTTGAAGATCATACTGCTCTTATTCAGCTAAGATTAACATCAATGATCAATGCTGCAAACAATCTTCCACTCTCCCTAAGGTCTGAACTTTCTAAAACACTGAAAGAAATCATCAAGGAAATGGTTCAGAGGATAAAGGACAAGGAAGACATTCATTTTCTTGCAGCCAAAAGACATAGAGATGTTGTTTTTGTTTTACAGTCCACTCATGACGCCCAAAATAAACTAATGATGGAGAGCTTCCTCAATATGCAAACTGCAGTAAGAGAGTTCCAACAATTTTACATCAGCTAAGGTCAACAGACTGACAACATATTGACCGATCTTCAACAACGGGAAGCTCGATCTAAAGCTCTGATCGCCGAAAATCGAGAAGACATTGCTCACACTCAGAGTCAACTTCACGAACTTGTCCAAGGAGTGACTCACCTCTCCGAAGACATTCGAACCCTTGATGCTGACATAAAGGGGGAGAATAAAGGCAAAGGAGATCAGGGAGGTGAGGGAAGAGCCAGAGGATAATTCCAAACTCAAGCCTTGAGGAACCCTCCTGCTAGGCAAATCACTCAGCAGACTCCACGATCCAGCCATCAGGCTCAACGATCTAATCAGCAGGAAATTTTAATGGCTCAACCATTAAGGAATCAAGGGACAACTACCAGCTCTCATGTGGTGACAACAACAGACCTAAGAATGCCAATTGGAGATCCTGCATTCATGAATAGGCATGATCACATTCCTAGATGAAGCCCAAGTGAGCTGGAAGATTTGGCCAGAAGAGATGAAGCAAGCAGAAAGAGGAGAGCTAATGAATATGCAAATCCTCCAAGAAGCAAAAGGCCAAAGAAATAGAGATAAGTTGGATTTCAAGTTGTATTGATGTAGTCAATCTTAAATGTAATATCTGTCTCCATACATCAATAAATTCATGCTTATTCTCTAGAAATTTCAGTTGCTCATTGAAATACTAAGTCATGTTTACTTTACTGCAACTGCATATAAAATTTAATAATCATGACAATAAATATCCTTGGTTATGTCAACATCAAATAGGGGGAGATTGTTGGAAGAATGCATATTATGATTTGATGTTTAAAGTAAATGCTCATGATTATGTGTAAAGTCCTTCGAGGAATATATATACAAGGACTTAGTGATAGATCAAAATTGTTAGGTTGATCTTAGCCTTTAATGTTCACTTGTATAGATAAAGAGATCAAATATATTAGGTTGATCTATGGCTAGAAAGAAATAGATAGGCTTTGAAGAGAATCGTAGTCTATCCAGCTGATCAACAGAATGCAGAATCTAAGGTAGGATCGTAGTTCTAAAATGATCGTAGTGTATCTGCCTTGAAGGGCCTCTTCAGGAAATCGTAGAGTGGTCCAGACATTTGGCGAAGCTAACTCAGAGATCGTAGTGTGCTTTAGGAAATGCAGAGTCTGTAAGACGAGCAAGTGTTGATCGTCGTGTGAAAAGATCATAGTGTGCAAATTCTTGCGAGAAATCGTAGTGTTCTCTTAAGAGCAAACATCAATATGGCAAGAAACTACGACATGGATAGTAGAGTGTCATCTGCCTCGTGTCAAAAACATCAAGCCCTGTTGTTCATTTGAAGATAGACTCCAACAAATATGGAATGGGTTTTGAACGTTGAAGTTCTCACCAGTCCCAACGGTACATAAGATATCCTTAGTATTGATCCAAAGAAACGTATCCAAGAAGCTATGAAAAGGACCATTAGGCAGAGGAAACACCTTTTGAGGTGTTAGGTGAGAAAGCAGTCTGCTTTGTCAGTGGGCCAGAGTGCAATTCAGAAGATGTGCAAAAACGTCTCCATCAAATCTCAGAAATGTCAAAAGCATTTAATGGCTCATCAGATGACTTCAACGGATAGATTTCAAGATCACATATATATAGATCAAAGACAGATGAGAAGAAGAGACAAGCATTGACAAAAAACACACAAGAACACTCTACGATCTGATAAAAAGGGAAAGCTTACTCAGCTACTCAGTTCTTTCGAACTAGTGCTTAATAGAAACTGAGTAGCATCAATCATGATCTAAACAACATTTCAATCAACTGAAGTAAGAAAACCAAGTCTGCAGGACTTGAAGAGTTCTAAGTGAACTGTGAGAAACCAAGTCAGCTGGACTTGAAGAGTTCAAGAGTGAACTAAGAAGTACCTGAAGCTGCACGGTTCAGAAGGAATCTATGAGATTCAAGAAGTGTAACAGACATCCTTAGTGGATTTCCTACTCAAGGAGTAGAAGAGTGGATTAGGAGCTTTAATTGCTCAGAACCACTTAAAATTATTGTGTTCATTATAACTGCTATAACTGCTATTATGCTATAACTGTCATAACTACCTCACTCTCATTAACTCAAGGTATCTAACAGAAGGCATATTAAATACTCATTCCATTGTGCACTGATTATCATCATCCTAAATAAGTTAAAAGAAAAAGTTTTAATTATCTATTAAACCCCCCCTTCTAGATATTTGTCGTGCCTCCGGGAACTAACACATCAGTGTCATCATCACCTCATAATCCAGCAAATGAAAAGAATTAGTCTAGTAAAACCAGCACTCAGACAACGCCCTGAGGTAACCCTAAGGACAATGACGAGGGATGATGGAAAAGAACGCCTTGAAACCCCAAGCATGCATAATCTCTCGGTACTACGGGTGAAGAGTCTGGTATAGGGAGTGTATGTTGAACCAGTTCCCTCAAGGTTGTATAAAGTTGGGAACCTACATCACAATGCAAAGCAATATTAGAACCCTTGCCCCTTACAAATGGGAAGATTAACACGGCATTTTCCTTGTTCGCATATAGATAGATCGAGGGGTGACGATTCAAATCATCCCGAAGTTCTGGAATCGTCACATTTATAGCTAGAAGCTCCCTGCGGGGAATAGAAATAGGAGGAGCAGGATCCGCGGCCAGTACATCTTCCTCCTCATCCTCGTCATTTGGTATCTCAACCCGAATACGACGAATCAGTGACTCGGTCAACCAATGATGCTATCGGGCTGGGCGAGGCTGTGACGCCCCAAAATTCAGGTACTTAAAACCCGAACTCATTGCTTCACGATACCATTTCTATGAGCGGAATAATACTAATAAAAATAACAATAATATAAGTACCAAACTTAATTTACATAATTATCAGAGTCTGATCCCAAGTACGTAACCTTTAATACATTCATTACAGTACATGATAATAATAAATATCATTATCTTAATAAAGTCTAGTTATTACATAAGATAGCACAAACTTAATTGACAACCTTCCTTTTTCCATTGTTCTTGGCAGAGCCTTCAGGTTGTTCACACTTAGCTGAAAACATTTAAATTAAGTAAGGATGAGCATTTGAATGCCCAACAAGTAATAGCAATAATAAATTTTAGCTGAAAAAAGTAAATGCCTTCTTTGTATGACACTTCTACAACGAATCAACAGTTATGAAGTAATCTGAACCAATAATAACAATATATTAATTCTATATCAAATTTTTGAAACTACGTACTCACTATAACTAGAGATTAGTCGACAGACTATGAACATTATTTTCTATTTTTGAAAAGGTTAAACAGAACTTCATCTGTAAACCATCAGAACTTACAGGCACGGGGGGTGATCAGCCTGTTATTCCCTATATTGATCAATACTACATACAAGAACGATATTTTTGTCCAACATATCCGCCTTAGGCGCATAAAAGTTTCCCATATTTGGGATGTTCATAACAGTCTAGAATCCGAACCAAAATAATTCGGTTGGATAACAATAAAGTTGTATCTTGTTCAACAACATTTTTAAGTTTGAGTCTAACTAGATCAAATAGCTTAGACATCTTTTAAATCAACGTATACATACTGTACACCAATAAGTATGTATCAACGTGTGATAAAATATAATGATTATTCAAGTGAGGTCACTTATATAACTATGTTTAGAAATTAACGAACAACATATATATCTTGATCTATAACAACAGAATTAAGGAACTTGTACAACAAATTATAATCTAATAACTTACTTATACAGAATCATTGTATAAGTATATACAAAGGTTAAGATATTTGAATAATGAAAAAGAATAGTTTAGATATTATCTTACGCATGTCCATTGCATAAAGTAAATCCAAAGGGTTAGATACTTGCCTGGTCTGCTACTTACAGTTATGCAACTTAGTTTTATCTTTTATATCAGGCACTATCATTAATAAAATCATTTATTCGATTAGAATAATATATCATAACACATAGTACTGTTATTTGCAGTCAGCACATAACCTACACACATTATCACATATGTTTAGCAGTTATTAGATCACAAACAAATATGTATACAGACAATTCATATAAGTCTAGGTCAATTTCTGAAACATATCGGTGTACTATTGGCTTTATCGGGTAATTATCGAGTCTAAGACTATCCTGTAGTTCAATATCCATTTAAATAACCTAAATATCAGTCATATTATTTTTAAATGACTTATAATAATTTTTAAACAATTATTATAAGTTGTCATGATTTTTTGAACACCGAAATCATTATTAAATGATTTAAATATTAAATAATTATATTATCATTAATATTTAATTAATATTAAACTATTAATGAAACCATTACCAAAATATTAAAGTTTTATAATAACTTAAAATATTTTTAAAGTATTAATATTACCCTTAAATGATTTTTAAACAATTAAAAATCATTTTTAAATAATTATCATTAATATTTAAATATTAATGTATTTTTTATCCAAATATTAAAAGTCATTAATTATAACTTAAAATATTTTTAATTCATTTATATCCTTTTTAAATTACTTTTAAATTAATAAAACCATTTTAAACTATTTATTTAATATAATTAATAAATAAATCTAATATGATTAATATTAAATTATTAATTAAATTATCCTTTAAATATTAAAAGTTATATTTTATAACTTAAAATGTTTTTAAATACTTTATTTTTTTGTTTAAAATGATTTTTTAATATTAAAATCATTTATAAACTAATTTATTTAATATAATTATTAAATAATTCTAATATCATTAATATTAAATAATTAACAAAATTTACTTTAAAATATTAAAAGTTATATTTTATAACTTAAAATATCTTTAAATACCTTACTATTATTTAAAAATGATTTTTAATATAAAAAAATTCATTTTAACTAATTTATGTAATGCATTTATTAAATAAATTAAATATCAATAATATTTAAATATATACTAATATTTATGTAAAATATGTCAAATTATTAAAAGTTAATTTTCATAACTTCAAATAATTTTTAAAATTAATTTTGTAATTTTCAAAAATTAATTTCTATTTTTAAATGATTTTTGGAAATTAAAATAAATAAAATTGTTAAATTTGTCGCTAAAGACTGCCTATAGCGACATAATCGTCGCTATAGGTGTTCTTCATGTTCTTAGCAAAACCCAAAAACTCATGTCAGTGATTGAGTTGGGTACTTTGACCAAACATTAAGCACTGGCCATGTTGTTTTTGGGCAAGATGTTGGTCAGATCTTGTAGTGCTAGTGTAAGACTACATGGTACAACAACAAACATTGCCAAACCACATAGAATGAAAGAAATCTGAGCATGCAAAGTGGCTGTCAGAGCTGTTCTTCATTTTCTAGGTTACCCAAAAATGAAGAATAGTTCGAGTAGTCACTTTTGGGCTTCCACAACTTGCAATCCTTGTATTGTTATTGTGATTTAACACTTTCAGTATGTAGCCAACATGTAAAAGAGTAGTTCTATAACATACAATTGATCTTACAACAACAGATTTAACAGTTATGATCCGTTCAAACCATGTCAGACAACATGTTCATATATTTTCTGGGTTATCCAGAAATAGTGAATATGCTCGACCTGCCTGGTTTGACCGTCTACTATAATCACCCAGTTTAATGTTTAGGAGATTTTAAGGCATAAATTTGTAGTCCATATACAATACTGTAACCTAGATGCAACAAAAACATCAAACAAATAACAACCAGTAAGATCAAAGACCATGAACTTCTTGTCAGACCGTTCTGGGCAAGATCAGGGTTACCTAGATTTTGTCCAGTCATGGTCAGTTAATGGGGTTTGACCACCCATATCATGCAATATATTCATGCTCTGACTTTGAATCAAATTCCAGATACAGATCTCATAACATACTAAATGATCAAACCTTTAAACAACAAAAATACATAACATACAAAGATCTATGAGGTCTGACATTCATTGTCAGACCACTTTTTCAACTTTTTCTAGATTTACAAAAACATCAAATCTGAGTCTATAGATATTATGGATCTAACATCTATCAACCTAGATCATCATTATACACTACAAACAACATGTTTTAACATTAAAACACAACAGTTAACACATCAATCAAGATCAGATTCTTAGTAGGGTTTTATACCTTTCTATGAACAAATCTTGATTATATGCTACTGATTTGTTAGTGGAGGTAGTGGGGCTTTGTTTTGGGACTAAAAGGTTTTAAGATTTTGTGGATTTAGAGAGAGAGAGAGAGAGCTTTGGTGGTGTGCAAGGATAGAAATGAGCTAATTTTATAGACTTTTCTCTCTCTTTAATATATATATAACTTGATGCAATGAATTTGGATTATATATGTAAAGGCTGAATTACTGAACTTAGTAGCACATGGGTTTGGTTAGAGTTGATGACCGACTCTTATTTTAGCAAGATTTGCAAGCTATCTCTTAAATAATGCAAAAAAGGTAATAAGGTTATTTGCCTTATGATTTTAATGGCCAAATTGTAAACTTAACAAACCCTTAGGGTTTGACCGTTAGGGTTTAACCTTAAGGTTTCCAAAAATTTATTTTTCTAGGCTTTGTATTTAGGGTTTAAAAAAATAAAAATTAGTTTCCAAAAAAATGTAATTTAAAGTTTCATAATTACATTATACTTGCAAATTAATTTTAGGCTTTACAAATTGTAATTAAGATTGCTAATCTAGAAATTTGGGCTTACAAATTGAGAATTAGAGTTTTTGTTTTAGCATTTAGAATTCCTAATTTTTACAATTAGGGTTATCAATTTGCAATTAGGGTTTCCTAAATAATAATTAGGGTTTCCTAACTAATTAACAGTTAGCTATACAATTTAACAGTTAAGGTTCTAGTTTAGTAATTAGGGTTACTAATTTAGAAATTAGGGTTTCCAGTTAATTAGGGTTTCTAAATATCAGTTAGAGTTTTCCTAATTAACATGAAGCTCTATACGTTAGCGATTAGGGTTCCAATTTCACGATTACGTTTTCGAGTCAATAATTAGAATTTATATTTATAATATCATACACTAATCACATTATCACGATTACCTAACAATCTTGTACTCTAATTTGAGTTTTAAATTAGGGCTTAACATGGTAATACTAGGGTTCGTCATGATATACCATAATTAACCAACAATTATCAGTCTATTCATACAGTGCATATTTATAGTACTGAAATATAAATAATATTATATTATTATTCTCATTCATTGTTCAAAATCCAAAATTATGGTTTGGATTCCATATCTGATTTATCTTTCATATACATACCATTATTAATTAAGTTATAATAATTAACTTAATTAATCAAAATAGTTTATATAATAAAAAAATTATTATAATAGTTTTATAATCATTCCATATATTATTTAAGTAATATTATAATCATATTTTCATGGAAAATAAATAATAAAAACATTTTTACTATAAAATTAATTATTATAAGAATATTGTCTATAATAATCAATAATTCTAAAATAAAATTATTTGTAATTATTCATGTAATAAATATATTTTTATTCATCACATAAACACATATGCTTTGACTTATATATATTCCCCGCATTTATTTTAATAAAAAAAATTATACACAAAATTTCTGATTTAATTATATAGAAAATATCGGGTTGTTACATTCACCCTCCCTTAGAAAGATTTCGTCCCCGAAATCACCATTTAAAGAAAATTAAACATATAAGGGTAGATAACATACACAGTCATTGCAAATAGATCTCGATCAAATTTTGATCGAATTGATCTTTAACTATTCAACGTAAAGCTTGTCTATCTGATTAAACGAAATTTTGATTTCTAATAGAACTCAAATTCCTCCTTCAAATTTTTTTTATAAAATAATTTGCTATATATAGGAAAATCATATATACGAAAAATAAAATTTGTACGAATAGTACCTGGAGTTCCAACACCAGCTGCCACAGCATCCTGGACCGTCATGTTGAAGACCCTTGAGGTTGATTTTGTTGTCTTGGTTGGTGACGTTGGTCCTGTGATCGCCAGAGTCCCGCTGCCTTTTCTCGTGTTCATGATTCCTGCCTCCATTCTCGTTTTTGGACAATCCTTCACCTTATTCTCCATTGACCCGCACAGAAAACACCCACTATTCATTCTAGGATTAGGGCAGTTGGGAGAGATATGGCCCTCCTGCCCGCACTTATAACACGCAAACTTACCTTTCAGACACTCACCCAAATGGTTCTTCCCACAGTTATTACATTGAACAACCTGCGTTTTCACACCTTCTTGCTTCATCAACACATTCCCAAAATTGCTCCCTTTTCTCTTTCCATTTCCGCCCCCATTCCCACTATTAGTTTCCACCTTCACAGCTCCCTCTACATTGCCCTTGTTATTTTTTTTCCTTATTGTAGAGGCTCGTGGCCTCACTCCCCTCCTCAACAATAATAGTTTTTTCTAAAAGTGTTGCAAAAGTATTGATTTGCAACACCGCCACCTTGTTGTAGAGCAAGGGTTTTAATCCCAGCTCAAACCTTCTCGCCTTCCTAGCCTCCGTATCAACTTGATGCGGAGCGAACCTAGCCAACACATTAAATTTTAAAGCAATTCAAGATAAAGACTTCCACAAGATAATCACAAGAAGACTTTAGTAGCTGACCAAGGAAAATCAGCATGTGCAGTAGCTGACAAGTGGAATGATAACAATGATATTGGAAGTGACCAGGATCGTAGTGTTTGCCAAACAAAGAAGAAACTGATGGAGTATACACAAAGATACTGGTCAGCCTCTGAATAACAAGGCTAAAAGTGATTAAGCATTGGGTCAGTCCATTGATGATAAGTGAACGGGAGATCATAATGAGAAAGCGAACTGGACACGCCACAAATCTGAAGTGACTTGTTATTCAGAATGGGCCAGAAACAAGGAGTCAATCCATCGATTAATCGAGAGCAATGAGGCAAAATGAAGTATTGAAGCAATCAGACAAAAAAGAGGAAGAGGTGTTCTACACAGAAGATTAAGTGAACACTCCTCGAGATCGTAGTGTTGACTCTACATGTCAATAAGACACTACGATCAGGTCCAAGAAGAAGTGCATCAGAATCGTAGTGTTCGAACAACTAAGGATTGAACCATTGGCAACGGTTCAATCTGAAGGTTGGCATTCAGACAAAAGCTTATTGATAGCATCGACGCAGGGACAACTTCTGATCAATAAATCAGAAGGGGGAAATAAAGTCGTCGACCTGCCCAAGACATCAAAGTAACATATCTGACGGGGTAGGTGAAACAGTAGACTACAATGTTAGAAAGTCAAAAAAAGATGATATGTCACATCGGCAGTCTGCACCAAATAACTCGAGATCTGTGAAGCAATTTGAATAGCTTTTAATGGCTATCTTGCAACGGGAAGATTTAGAAGCAGTATAAATCGACAAAGCTTCAAAGATCAAGAGTTGCTGATGATTGCTATGTTGCAGAATCGTTGAGTTGGTGAATGTTATTGTTGACTATACGAGTTCAACCAAAGATCAACAGAACAAGTCTCAATGACAGTGAGACTACCAAGGTGGAAGTGAAGCAGCTTTGAAGAAGAACTTAAACAGATCAAAGCTTCACTCAACAAAGATGAGAATGCCACTAAAGATGGCAGCCAAGCTGAGAGCCGAGAAGGCCAAGAAGATAGCATTCAGAAGAGTGGCTGAGTACAAAGAAGATCAAGAGAGCCACTCTACGAATCACCGTGAACCAAAAGCTAAAACTAAACAAGGGCAAAACCATGTATGCAAAACATTCAAGAATGGTTCAGGGATTGCTAAGTGCTAGACGAAGTCTACCAAAAGCACATAGACTTAGCAAATCCAGATGGTGATGGTGCACTGCTGATACAAGATGAAGATGAGCAGAAAAGAATAAAGATCAGCTGCACCAAAGAAGATGTGGTCCAAACTCGAAGCAGAAAGCAAAGACGACCACACCAAGCTGCTAAGTACAAAATATGTTTTGAAGCCTAATGACATCTTAGCAGCTCAGCACCACCACCAACAACAACAACAACAAGCCAGGGTCTGAGGGGTCTTTGTCCGGAAGGACTAAATGAAGTTCTAATCCTACTGGGCTTGAAGAGTTCCTGAGGAACTAGAGGAGTTCCAAAGCTGCTGGCCTTGAAGAGTTCTTAGTGAACTGAAGTCCCAAGGCTGCTGGCTAATAAGTGTATTTTATATACGCAATTTCATATCTAATTCATGCTTATTTCGTTGTTATATTCTTTTGATCATGAGCATTTTCACTTGTTTTATGTCATTTTATGTGTAGGTTGATGGTTGTAGAATTGAACGTGCTATTGGAGATATTTGGTGCATTTGGAACTTAATTGGAGCATATTTGGAAACAACTCAAAGGTCTTTGCAACAAGTCATTTCGGAGGATAGCCCACCCATGGGGGTCTTCCAAGTTATCTAGCAGAGGAAGCAATGGCACAAGTGGCGTTTACATACACACTTCCGTCGAGTAGGCAGGGGGTCTACATTCATTCAAGATAGAGCACAAGCCCACCGGGGCGGGCATCTACAGTATACATACCCGTCGTCTGTATGGGTTGGGAAAATTTGAGGTGTCCTGTTGCAGTTATACTTCCTTTTGGACTCGAATTTTAGTTGTTTGTATGGTCTTATAAGTCTATTGGATAAAGATTGTGGCTAGAGTGTTAGGCTGGATATATACTACTCTATCAAACACAAAAGAGAAGGGATTTAAGGAGATTACAGAGATCAAAGTCAGCTTGTGAAGAGCAAAAATGGAGGAGTATTTCGAAGAGTTTTTCAAGACGATTGCAATTTTAGTCTACGTAAAGGGTGTTTTCTAATATTCTTTGTGTTAGATTATTATTTGTAATTGAAAGAATGATTTCTATGATTTATTCAGTGTTTATTTCATTTATTATGAACTAATTCATTTTTTAGGCTTGTGATGGATCCTTAAGTGAATCGATGGTTTTGTAAGCTTTGATTCCCAATTTAATAAGTTATCTCCAGTTTATCTATATTAATTTGTGCTTGAATCTATGAATTGCCTGATCAACAATTCTTTGTGGAGTTGGGTGGAATCGAGAGAGGATATTCAATTCTAGACCTAGTTAGTATATCATGTGTTTAGGAATTTGTTAGTAGCTTAAACTTGATTCGTGTTAAGGTAGAGATTTACTTGACGCCGCATGTAATCGAATAGAGAACTTATTCTTCAACCTTCTTTAATTGTAATTCACATAGAGATATAGCGGGTTAGTTGATTAAGGTGTTTAACAAATTTCTATCTTAATTATGGATTGAAGTTAATATGGTATTAGTGCATCGAGAGGTGGTTAGTACTGCGTTCGTGTTCTTGATTAATAAACTGAGATAGTGCGTTAAATTGGGATAAAAGTGTTAAAATCAAAGTGAAGCTTAAGGTGAAATCATAAGTTTAATTCTCCATCAATTGTTTGAAAATTCAGATTTTGGTATTCGTGATTGTTTTATGTTAATTTAATTATTCTAAATTTTAGTTTTGGTTTTGTTAATTTTAATCGTTGAATTTGATTTGTTTAATATATTAGGGTTAATAGAAGATTGGTAATTGTGAGTTAAGGTATGTGCTAATTTATCTCTTAGTATATTTAAGAAAATGACAGCAAAAAGGTACGGTTCCTCACTAATATAGATATGAACATCATATTTGCAACTCACTTACGAACTATAACAATTTTTCTTCAAAAATTCATAATCTATCTAAAAAGGTGAAGAGAGAAAGTACACTGATGATGGAAACTCAAATGTCTATAAACTTTCTCTCCGTCCAAGTTTTAGGTTGAAGATGACAACTTGAAAGAAACCTGAAATGGTTTTAAGAGCATCACAGGTCGAATGAATGTGAAGTAATCTTTGCTGATGAGTTAACGTGTTTATACATCCTATGGTCTAAGTGTTTAATGACACATAGAGTATGATCAGATCTACAAGAGAATCTTGAAGATTCATAGAAACTGATCACCTCCATGAATCAACCAGATACTAATAAATCGTAGAGTTGATTCTCACTCTGTGAACATTTAAACCGTGTGAACATAACCTAGCAAAAGATGAAACCATCAAAGAAAAAGAGTGTGTTATTAAAAGGGCAGATTTCACACACACTCACTACCATGCATCTCAGAAAATATTACCTAAGTTAATTTTATGCATGAATACGAATTATGGTGGTCAATATGATGATTATCCAAATATATGAGGAACAGGGGTTTAGTAAACTAACTTAGCAGGACCCATTTAACCATGGGTACCAAAAATAGAAATGTATAACCTGCAGGTACTTGGTCTATTTGACCACATTTAGGAATGCTAAAGCAAAAGACTTCAGTCAAGAAGACTCAACCAGCAGAAGGCTTAGGACTGTTTAGAAATAATTCTGACAAAACTCCTACATATCAAAGCTTGTCCTTGAAGACCTGCTGAGCTAATATAAATGAAGCTCAAATGGCTGCTAACCTTTATATGAAAGAAGGTCGTTCAACCAAAAATGAAAAAGGGTCTTAGATGCTCAAGCATGCGAAGATTGTCCTCAAGGAATCTTACATCAGAAGATCATCGAGCATCAAACATGAGGAACTCATTACGGGAGCAGAACTCTACAAGTACAAGCTGACAAAAAAGACTACGTTCGTAGTGTTGTCAATAGATCGAAGAATGATCAACCCTGAAGATTTAATGACTTCAGTCATAAAGAGATATCCAGGGATGCTTCCAAATGAACATGAAGGAAAAGAATCACACCTCACTGAAAAGACAACATCAACCATGGGGGAGCAGTGATCTCTTAAGGAACAACAACACTGAAATATTCTATGAGGCAATGTACCAGCTACAGAGTCCCAAAACTTTGTGGCTGATGAACCAAATGAAGATCCAAAGTCAGTAGGAACGTCTCAAAACGTACTACTGATAACCTATCAGCCACCTAACTTAAAATCATGTAGTTCCTACAATCAAACATCTGATAGCAGTGTAAAAGCAAGAATACACCACGATCACAGCAAATATAATTATCTGAAGTTGATAGAGGACCTCCTCACCAGAAAAGGTCAAAAGAGATATCAGTTCAAATTACTCCTAAAGCATCTCATCTGGAAAGCGCCTTAGGGACAAACCTGACCCTTAGCTCACTCTAAGAGGTTGGCCCTTCCTGAGCTACCTTAACCCAGAAGAATTGCTAAATCAAGTTCATCTCAAGGATCAAGACAGTCAACGATCGCAGAGTAGAGTTTGAGAGAACTTAACGATCATGATGTAACCTCTTTGATCGCAGTACAACCTCAACGATCATAGAAACAGACTCGACGATCGAAGTCTTACAAGAGACTACTCTTAACTTATAAGGAGCTTAGAAGAACAGGGCAAATGCTCAAATATTCAGATTATGGGAGATAAATTTGAAGATTAGTTGGAAAGATGTCCTGTTGAAGAAACATGCTCAAGGGTTCATGAAGTACATCAGTAGCTGAACTTTGCAGGTTCAAAATTAGAAGAATGTCAAAATCATCCAATGCAACATCTCTCAAATGTTGATCGTTGAGTCAACAAGGGAAAATGTAGAGTCCATAACTGCCTTATCAAGATACTCTATGAACCAGAAAGGTCAACGGTCAATCCACGTCAATCAAAGGTCTACTCTTCTAAAAGAGACATATAACTGAAAAGTTAATGGGGAGTTATAGCTCATTAATGGACATCGTGCAACCAATGACTAGTTGACACGTTAAAGCGATACAGAGTCAGAAGGAACTGCTATAAAAACAAATTCAAATCTATAAACAGTTATCAGAACATATTGAACCTCTCTCCCTCCAATTTTCAAACCCTAGAATCTTCTTCGAAGCCAAACCAATTAAACTTCCAGAGCCCAAATCACATTCAGCTAAATCTCTCCGAACCACATACCATATACCTTGAACTCCTTAAATGGAAGAATGGAAAGTTATAACGGGTATTCAACTCGGCTTTACAAAGTTTGAAGAATCAGAGACAAAGTTCAAGGATATACTTGAACTCGTAAAGGAAGTTGGGTTCTCTGAGTGCTTGGAGGCCAACACTCCAGTTTATACAGAGCTAGTGAAGCAGTTCTACTCAAATGCTTCAACAAACTTTGAGCTTCTGACTACTAAGGTGAAATGATCTAGTCTAACGATAAGAGCATCAGACATCAATCAATGACTAGGGTTTCCCAATAAAGGTCAGATAAACCTGGATGAAGTCGACATTGAAGAAGGCAAGAGGCTAATGCGGTACCAAAGAAACCCTAGTCTGAAGGATATGAAGAAGAAGGAATTTCCTAAGGAATTCGAGTTTCTTGCTGAGATAGCGGGAAAATGTATACTGTGCAAAGATACTACACACGACACTGTACTCGAACAGTAGTTGAAGATTATGTCTGCCATAGTTCTGAAGAAGTAAATCAACTTTGGAGCTATCCTGTTCGATCAAATCTCCAAATGGATAGAAAAAGATGAGTTGAAGAAATCTACAGACAAACCACTTACAAAAGTATTTCATGGAAGACTGCTAAGCATTGTGATGAAGAAGAAGCTGGGAAGCAAAATCAAGGATAATGAGGGAGAACCTCTGAATGTGCACAAAGTAATGTCTCCACAACTGTTTGTGAATTGGTAGAAAAACCCAAAGGAAAACAGGAGACTAACACAAACTAGAAGCAGCAGAAAAGTCTCTGCAAAGAAGAGAAAAACAAAGGAGGTGGAAAGCTCTGAGTCTGATGACTCTGCAACAGTTGCTGCCACACCGACGAAGAAGAAGCCTAAGAATTTGAAAAATGTAGAGGCTTCGTCAAGACATGTTTCCACTGACAAGAAGAAACAAGGAGCAGGAGAAAAACCAGCATCAACTGCTAAAATCCCAAAAAGAATGAGTAATAGACTACTCCAAGAACCACCCAAGAAGAAAGCAAAAGGGATGAAAAAATCAGTTCTAGTTCCCCAAGGAAGAAAATCTAACAAAGAAGAGGACATACAGTCAAAAGAAGAAAAGGAAACTGATGATCTCAAGACTGAATCCCCAGAGAATAGATCCAGCAATGTGGAGCTAGATCTATAAAAGAAGATGTAAACTCTGTTGATGAAGAAGAATATTTAAGCCCTATGACCAATTCTCAGAGTACTCACTTTGAAGTTGAAGAGAAGCTACAAGATGACCCAACTAAATCTCCAAATGCAAATGCTCAAATAAGTGTTAGGTTTGTAATATTCAAGAACGCAATCAAATTACAAAAATTAAGCAGAAGCGAGATAAATCAGAGTTTAAAATTTTTACAAACCATATACCCGGATCACCCTTTATGCACAATTATTAATTAAACGAAGAATAAGAAATTATGAAATCATACCCTTGTAGAAACGAGCTTCCTCATGTACGAGTTCACCTCCTACTTCTCATGATCTCCTTGAATCCACCGGGTTTGGTTCCTTCCTTTGATCAATGTAAGCCACCCAAGTGTATGGCCTCTAGAGGTGATCCACCAAGGAATAATAATGATTCAAGAAGAAGGGATATTGACTCAACCCTAGTTTTTTCCATCTCTATAGAAAAAGGGCGTACTCTCCAACTTTTGGAATTGCGTATCATTGATATCTGATATAAGACTTCTCTTATAAAGATATCAAGTAACCCTATTAAAATAAGGTATTTTTAATTAAACTCTTTTAATTAAATGGGCTCCCTAATCTTATTAGGGATAATTAATTAAACTCCTTTAATTAATTTTCCCTCCTAATCCTATTAGGAATAAATGAGAGTACTTATATTAAATTAATTCCTAAACTCTTTTAGAAATTAAAATAATAATAATTGTAATAATATTAATAAGACTCCTCTTATTAATTTATAATTAATATTTCTAAAATATTAAATAATAAATATTAAGCTATTTAATTTATTCTATCACCATAGATTAAATTAAATATACATAACATATTATTACGATTATGCCATTAACTTCTTAAATAATTATTCTTCCTTTTATGGTGTGACCCTTTAGGTTCTCCATATTAAACCGGTTGTGAATAAATCAATTAGAACAATTCTAATCTTATTTAAATAAATAAATTAAACAATTAATTTATTTAAATAAATAATATTTATTCTGATAATAGGATAAGCCTCCTAGCGATCAACGACTTTCCGGATAATATAGATTTCAACATTAATCATTAAAGAACCTTTGAGTAAATAGTTACCGTGCAATTCAATCCTTCCACCATACAATGTCCCAATTAAATATAAGACATGAAATTCTTGTCAAGTCTTATTTTATTTAATTATATGTATTTCGACTCTTAAATGCACAACTCCAAATAATGCAAATTAGAAACTCCTTTCTAATTTCATTCTCGCCTTATAACCAAGGACTCTTTGGGTTGTCATTTATCGAATCATATAGGACATTTCTCTTCTTTTATTAGAAGTGGTAGATTCTTTATTGATCATACATTATCTCCATGTACAACTTATTATACCCAAGCATACCCTTTGATATTCCCTAAGGGTCTTAAGGAATAAGTCAAAGTATAACGCATCATACACAAGATACTATGATGATCTCAAGTCCAAGGATTACTTGTACTACTATCACTGCAGGAATTCCTATTGACAGGCAAGTAAAACTCCATTAGGTATTCCTTAGCGAGCCACGTTCAGTGAACTTATTCTCTAATAAGCACCTACATACTTGCTTTAGTGTCTCCACACAAATGATCATGAGATCAATCATCCTCATCCAATGAGCAAGCAACGCATGTACCAATCTATCCGGATTCACTAATCCCCAATTTAGTAATCCAATGATTGGGAACTATTTTAGTTTTAAGCTTTCTAAGAATTTAGATCTCATTAGAATGATCATCATCATTATTCTAAAAGCATTGCTTAAAACTATGGGTTTATCACATATTATAAAATAGTATCATGTAGATAATTAAAAGCCTTTAATAAATTAATACTTTTTATTAATAAATGAATAAGATTGTTACAAAGTATATGCTTTATCATCAAACATGATTGGCTTGTGTGCATACTACTTTCAATCTCCCACTTGCACTAAAGTCAATCGTCATGGTATCTCATACTCTTATTCTCTAAGTGACGATTATCCTGCTGTTGGATAAGCTTTAGTTAATGGATATGTAATGTTGTTCATGAGAGTCCACTATCTCTATAGTGATTTCTCATCTTTCAATGATTCTAATAATCAAATGAAAGTGCCACAACACATGTTTAGATCCAAGATGAGACTTAGGAACTATTCCTAGTTCTGTAATGAACTTTTAATCCAAGCAATCAACCTGCAGCTTCATTTATAGCTATTTACTTTGTCTTTATCACTAAACCAGCAACTCTTTGCTGTTTGGAACCTTTCCAATTCACTGCACCACTGTTCAAGATAACGCTTTACCTTAAAGTGGATTTTTTTTTTTCATCTTGGTCTGTCTGAAAAACTTGAGTCTGTTAAGCCATCTAGTTTTAATTTAGACCCACCATGAATATGATCACATCCTTAGTGCCGGTTAAGCACTTTAAGATGTTTTTCACTGACTCATAGTGAACTTCTCCATAATATGACTGATCAACATCAGGTCTCATATATTTCATTACATACATGATTGTTACTCATGCGATCTCTCTCTTTTTAATAGTTTGTGGGGACTATTAAGAGAGATACACTCCATGGCTCATCAACATGAGACATCTCTTGGAGTTTGCCATGCTAAACGACTTTAGCATCAAATGAATATACGTTCCTTGGGTTAAGTCGAGCATCCTTTTAAATCTATCTATATAGATTTATATCCCCAAATAAGATACTCTTCCAAATCATTCATGGAGGAATGTTTAGACAACTTTATCTTTACTGATTGTAGCATTGGTATGTAATTCCTCATCCGTAGTATATCAACATATAATACTAGAAATTTCAAGACGCTCCCACTGACCCTTTTGTACACACTAGAACTCTTACCTCATCGTATGTAACTCTAGATCATCATCGTCTATGATGCGTACCTCATCATCATCATCCATGATGAATCCATACCTCCTAGGTATCTTCGGTACTATTCTAGATTTACGATTCGGTTGTGGTAAAATAGATCTATCTACAGGTTCCTCTTATTTGACTTATAGTATTTTGTGGTTCTTGAACTCTTCAAGATCTATTATCCTCCCACTAGCCCCTTCAATGATAAACACATTTATCTTAGAAGGCAGCGTGTTTCACAATAAACACCTTTTGCTAAGCAGGATTATAGAACATATACCCTAAACTTACTTTAGGATGTCCCACAAATCGACACTTGTCAAATCTTGTCCCAAGCTTATCCTTTGAAACATTTTCACATAAGTTGGACAACCCCTTAACTTAACATACTTAAGATTAGGAATCCTCCATGTCCATAACTTTTATGGAGTCTTGGGGCCGGATTTTGAGGTTACCTTTTCGTAGATATGCAGCCATTTCTAGGACATGATCCTAGAAGGATACTAGAATGTCGGTAAAATTATTTTGGACCGTACCATGTTCAACAAGGTATGATTTTTCTTTTCAGATACATCAATCAATTATTATGTATCGAGAGGCGTCCATTATGAGAAAACCATTTGAGATGATCTAGAAACTTATTGCACAAGTATTCCTTCCTTGATCCGATCAAAGAATCCTAATACTTTGCCAATTTGTTTCACTTTTGAATTCTTTGAACCTTTCAAATAATTCACACTTGTATTTCAGCAAATACACACATTCAACTCTTTGAATGATCATCTCCTTTTCTTATACTAGTTTGTTCAATTTGTAAAATTATTTTCACGTAATTCAAGTATACAAAATCAATTAAGTAATATTCCGGTTCTATACAAAACATTATTATTATAAATAGAACAACAATTGTTCTTAATTATAATACCAAAGATTTCATTGTCCAACAATAAAATGGAAATAATATTTTTAACAAGAACTGGAATACAATAACAACTTATTGACTTAATAGATTTGCCCATAGGCATTGCTAAACTATAAGTTTCTATGGCTAATATGGCAACCTTTGCTACATTTCCCGCACATAGGATTACTTATATTTGTTTAGCTTTCTACTTCTGTTTGGTCCCTTCATAAATCTATATTTATGATAACCAAAGTCGGCATCCAATACCCAAGTAGAACCTTGACTTAAAAAAATTATTTTAAATCATGAACAAATTTGTATTTGTAACCAAAACTTCACTAAGCTTCTTTGGTTAGCCTCTGCAAGATGCTTCTTGCAGTTTCTTTCCAGTGTCCAGGCTTATTGCAGTGGAAGCAAACACCTTTGCTATCCGTATCTGTTTTGTTCTTATTATCCTTTATTTTTGCCTTTATATTTACCTTCTTAGAATCGTTCTCCTTTTTAGAAGATCCTTTTGGCCCCTACCAGTAAGACTTGGTCTTTCTTGGTTGGAAAGTGACTCTCAACATTTTTCAACATGTTAAGCAAATCAGCAAAGCTGATATCTAGCTTGTTCATATGAAAAATTCACAACAATTGTGAAAGGAGTCCGGGAGTGAGTGCAAGATCAAATCTTGGCTCAACTCTCCATCCATGACAAAACTCGTTGTCCTAATTGATCAATCAAATTGATAATGTTAAGGACTTTTATCTGTACTGTAGTGTCATCGGTCATTCTAGATCGGAAGAGCTCCTTAGATATCTGATATCTATTAGTCCTACTTTCCTCACCATCAACTACTTGATGTGCAGGAATATAGTAAAGCATCCATAGTTTCATCTTGACGTTGAAGCTCGTTACTCGTAGATGCGAGCATGATGCATTGAGTCAATCGTGCATCATCTTGCCACTTTCTAAAAGTAGCAATGTCTTCCTCGGAGGCATTATGCGCAACCATTCGCGGGGATAGGCGTATTAAGGACATAAGATAGCTTTTTCAAATTATAAGAACTATTCTCAAATTCCTTAACCAATCCGTTTAATTCGGCCTACGATAATTTAGCATCTAATATGCTTCGCAGTGATAGTAATTTTAGACATTGTAAAATTACGTAAATGAATTTGTAATTAACAACATTTTAACATACATTCTTTTATTAATTACCAAAATAAATTAGGTCTTGTTTTAAATTGGTATCTCCCACTATTTTTCTTTAAACTATATTACCCTCACTTATATAGTTCTAAGAAAATCTAATTAAAGATTTGCTAATGAGAATAAGGATCCCATTTCAAATGTATATAGCCTTGTGGTGACACAACAAACTATATATAAATAAATAGGTAGACAACTTTTGTCAATTACATCAACTATCGCAACTCCTTTTATTTTGCCTCTTAGATTATTTTGATCAAGTGGTGGCACATCCGATCAAAATTATCCAAGTTAAGTCCGACCTAGCACTCCATATATTCAAAAAGAAAAATATCATCCTTGTGGTGACACAACAAAACAATATTGTTCAATTTTCTTTATAAGCATCAAATGTGATAAATTAACATCTTAAATACTTAATATTTGCCTTGTGGTGACACAACAAACTCATATTAAATATTTAATACTCTATTAATTTTATCATGCTAGAAAATGACGTTCGATATTCCAAATCTCTTTGAACGCTTAGGACTTAATATAAAAAAATTGAGGGGTTTGTTATTAATTTGTCTCATCTTGTTTAGCGCACGTATTATATATATATAAAAAATACGCGTCGTATTAATGAACATCTGAAGCATGTTTGCATAATATATAATATATATAGTATAAGCATTCACATATAGAATACTATATTCTACCCGGATTGATTATGGACTTTTATTCTAGTTCGGTTCACTAGAGCCACCAAGTGAACCAAAAGGTCAAACCCTAGGGGTGCAAGAAATAATATTTAAATATAACTATTCCATTTAAACCCGGGCTCCATTACAAACGGGTCTTCAAGCGCTCCTTGCTCCTTGATCTCCAATTTTTCAAAATTAATTCTAACTATTCCTATTATAAAATTATTTAAAATAAATAGAAACCTTGATCAGCAGTCAAGAGGAAGTACATAGGAGAGAGATAGAATTTACATTAAGAAAAAAATTAGAGAAGGCGAGTACGCAGACCCCCCATTTAATAAAACCCATACATTCATGCATCCAACTAAAATAAAATCCAATCGCGTTGGTCAATAGTCCATAATCAATCCCATTTATTATCATACACATCATCATATGCATCAATAAATAACATTCATCTTATGAATAATAAACATTTAATATATATATTGATATCATTTAATGGGCAAAATTAGTTAGTATAAAATCTAATTTTGAATCAAATAAACTCCTTTATTTTAATCCAAATTTAAATCAAAATAAAACTATTTTATTTTAATTTATCCAATTTTGAATAAAATAAACTATTTTATTTTAATCAAAATTTTAATCAAAATAAACTCCTTTATTTTAATTAATTATGGAATCCAATTCCATATATAAAAAAAACTTTATTAAAGGAAACACGGATTTTCTTTTCTATTCACAAATAAACTCCTTTATTTTGAATAATATGAAATCTTATTTCATATTTAAATAAACTCCTTTATTTAAGGAAACATGGATTCTCTTTCCTACTCACAAATAAACTCCTTTATTTTGAATAATATGAAATCTTATTTCATATTTAAATAAACTCCTTTATTTAAGGAAAAATAAAATCCAATTTCAACTCCAATTAGTTATCATGGAATCCAATTCTAACTCTAATTAGTTAGCATGAAATTCAATTTTAAAAAATAAAATAAACTTTATATTTTAATATTAAAATAAACCTTTTATTTTAAAATTAAAATAAACTTTTTATTTTAATTATATAATAATTAAGAATATATATATATATATATAAATATTCGTAATATATTATATATATAATATTTCCGTGAGTTAGAAGTGATTAAGCATGGCCACGTGCAACTACATGCTAACCTTTTTTTTTTTTTTGAGATTTTCGTGCAGGACCATTGATTCGGCAACAATTTTTTTTTTTTTTTATATGTTATCCGTGATTGCGTGGACCAAAGTTACCAAAGTTACATGTTTCCAGGAATCATGCTCCTGCTGAATCTTCTTGCTGCTAATCACGTGAATCCATGACTTCCTTATATATATAATATAATATATAAACCAAATATATATATATATATATATATATATATATCATATCATATATCATATATCATATATCATATATGAAATATATAATATATATCTACATCTCCATTTTTATTTATTTAAATTTTATACAATTAAATTATGCCCAATAAAATTGTTCTAAACACATATCAATATACATATCAAATTAAAACAATTAATAATTAGCATAAAGGTTTGGCTCGATACCACCGTTAGGTTTGTAATATTCAAGAACGTAATCAAATTGCAAAAATTAAGCGGGCGAGATAAATCGAGTTTAAAATTTTTACAAACCATATACCCGGATCACCCTTTATGCACAATTATTAATTAAACGAAGAATAAGAAATTATGAAATCATACCCTTGTAGAAACGAGCTTCCTCATTATGCGAGTTCACCTCCCTACTTCTCGATCTCCTTGAATCACCGGGTTTGGTTCCTTCCTTTGATCAATGTAAGCCACCCAAGTGTATGGCCTCTAGAGGTGATCCACCAAGGAATAATAATGATTCAAGAAGAAGGATATTGGCTCAACCCTAGTTTTTCTCATCTACTATAGAAAAAGGCGTCTTCTCCAACTTTTGGAATTGCGTATCATTGATATCCGATATAAGACTTCTCTTATAAAGATATCAAGTAACCTATTAAAATAAGGTATTTTTAATTAAACTCTTTTAATTAAATGGGCTCCACTAATCTTATTAGGGATAATTAATTAAACTCCTTTAATTAATTTTCCTCCTAATCCTATTAGGAATAAATGAGAGTACTTATATTAAATTAATTCCTAAACTCTTTTAGAAATTAAAATAATAATAATTGTAATAATATTAATAAGACTCCTCTTATTAATTTATATTTAATATTTCTAAAATATTAAATAATAAATATTAAGCTATTTAATTTATTCTATCACCATAGATTAAATTAAATATACTTAACATATTATTACGATTATGCCATTAACTTCTTAAATAATTATTCTTCCTTTTATGGTGTGACCCTTTAGGTTCTCCATATTAAACCGGTTGTGAATAAATTAATTAGAACAATTCTAATCTTATTTAAATAAATAAATTAAACAATTAATTTATTTAAATAAATCATATTTATTCTACCATAGGGATAAGCCTCCCTAGCGATCAACGACTTTCCGGATAATATAGATTTCAACATTAATCATTAAAGAACCTTTGAGTAAATAGTTCTTAAATGAATTCAATCCTTCCACCATACAATGTCCCAATTAAATATAAGACATGAAATTACTTATCGAGTCTTATTTTATTTAATTATATGTATTTCGACTCTTAAATGCACAACTCCAAATAATGCAAATTAGAAACTCCTTTCTAATTTCATTACGCCTTAACCAAGGACTCTTGGGTTGTCATTTATCGAATCACATAGGACATTTCTCTTCTTTTATTAGAAGTGGTAGATTCTTTATTGATCATACATTATCTCCATATGTATAACTTATTATACCCAAGCATACCCTTTGATATTCCCTAAGGGTCTTAAGGAATAAGTCAAAGTATAACTCATCATACACAATACTATGATGATCTCAAGTCCAAGGATTACTTGTACTACTATCACTACTGAGAATTCTTATTGACAAGGCAAGTAAAACTCCATTAGGTATTCCTTAGCGAGCCACGTTCAGTGAACTTATTCTCTAATAAGCACCTACATACTTGCTTTAGTGTCTCCACACAAATGATCATGAGATCAATCATCCTCATCCAATGAGCAAGCAACGCATGTACCAATCTATCCGGATTCACTAATCCCCAATTTAGTAATCCAATGATTGGGAACTATTTTAGTTTTAAGCTTTCTAAGAATTTAGATCTCATTAGAATGATCATCATCATTATTCTAAAAGCATTGCTTAAAACTATGGGTTTATCACATATTATAAAATAGCATCATGTAGATAATTAAAAGCCTTTAATAAATTAATACTTTTTATTAATAAATGAATAAGATTGTTACAAAGTATATGCTTTATCATCAAACATGATTGGCTTGTGTGCATACTACTTTCAATAAGCTCTCATTATGGATCAAAAGATGATGAGATCGAAAAAGAAATACCTGCCCCTGCCAATGATGAACATCAAGGAAGCTTGCCTGATGACTCAAAGGCCTCAGAGTCTGAAGAAGAAGAAGAGTCTGATTCTCCCATAACTGAACCTCCAAGGAGAAGGAAGTGTTACAGATTGATTGCTCAATTTTCCTCCAAATAGAAAACTGATAACTCTACTGAAGTCATTGAATTAAGTGATGAGGAATATGAATCACATGAATAAAGTGTTGAAGATGAGACTAGCATTGGAGAAGATGATTCCAAGAAAGATATTGCTGAAGAAAGCTCTGAAAATGAAGACAAATAAGAAGAATTCACTGATAAATATGATGAAGGGAATCAGCAAGATTCAGGCTCAACAAGGGAAGCGATAGAGAAAGATTCTGATTCTGCACATCAGGAATCAGAGGAACCAGAATACTATCATGTTCTCTCTCCAGCCAGAAGTAGCAGAAGAATTGTAGTGGAAGTCTTCGATGAACCACCAGCTGGACCAGCCGCAAGATGGATAAATCATGGGAATGAACAACTTCGAGTTATAAGAATGACTACAGATGAAGTGCTTCATAACTGGAAAAATATGTAGTTAGATTGCACAACTATATTGTACAATTCTGAAGATCTTCTGCTGAGATGGTTCTTTCCATGGATGCCTTGGCTAAAAGCACATAATTAGAGAGATGAGAGTTACTTCAGCTGGTGCTACTCTCAGTTTCCAAATTTGGAACTTGTGTCACAAAACTTCCCCAGGATAAAGAAGTTGGCAACCATGATGATCAATGACTAACCCCATTACAAAGTCTATCGACATGTCAAAAATCACTATATTCCCTACGATCATAGAGTGGACTCAGAAGGCAGAAGGTTTATGACCAAGGAAATATTCGCATAGTCTGTTCACTCTATCACTGATAGTGTTCAAGTTCAAGATGAGAAACCTTCATCTGCTCAAGCACTGTTGCCCAACATCCTTTTATCTGCCAATATCGATTGGCACTCAACGATCTTTCAGATTGTCAACACTTTCGAAAATCTATCCAAGGACGAAAATCATAGATTCCAATCTAGAGCTCAACAAGAAGATGTCCAACCAGATGACCAAATTCCTATGGAGCAGGAGCTGCTGAAGAATTCTGCTGAGCTGGTTGTGAAATTATCTCTAATTAATGAGGAGTCAAAGATGGTGATGACCGCAACAGGAGATCATCCAGTTCAAGACAAACTCTAAGCAATAATGGCTGATGTATCTTTTAAAATCAAAGAGAGAGATCACATCTATCTGAAAGCAATACATGATCAAAAGGCTGAAGCTCTACGAGCGCAAAAGGTAAATGAAGAAAAACTCAAAGTCCTCTCTGACAAGATTGACAACATAAATCAGTCTTTCTCTATGCAACTTGAGTTCAACCAACAAGACCTCGAGATTAAAGTCGGTAACTCCTCCTACCTGATAGAGCAACTAATGTCCAACATGGAGTAGATCTCCTAAGTGATTAATGATAAAAAGGGGGAGAAAAAGAGGCATAGAAAGAGGCACTCAAGAAAGAGCAAGAAGAACAAAAGGAAAGAAGAAAAGAAGACAAAGAAGACAATAGCAAAAGAAGTAGCTGAGTCATCATCTGAGGGGGAGCCAAAAGATGATGAGCCTGTAATTGCAAAGGCTGAGGGGGAGCCAGAAGAAGAAGAAGAAGAGGAGCAAACAAGAGAAATGAAGTCAACATCCCAGGGGGAGCAGGAGCAAACAGACCAAGCAAGACGAGTAGCTGATCAACAGACATCCTAGAAATATAAATGGAGCCAAAGAGGTACATCTCTAACTAGTTAGGTATGTTCTGGATCCAGGATATAAAATGTCAGTGTATTAAATTCTATATTATTATAAATGACGTTCATGATTATCTATTTTAGAAATCTGACTGACTCATTTGTATATAAGATTCATTCATAACATGCATATGCACATATTATTTTTGTCATAATCAAATAGGGGGAGATTGTTAGGAATAAACATGTGAATGATATTCGTATTTATATATGATTTGATTATGATATATATATGAATGAATATGCAAGTATGCTTGCATTAAGAAAAGCTGCAAAATCCTCTAATAGACTATAGAAACATATGTACAAGGACTTAGAATGAATTATTCAAATATGTTAGGTCAATCCTACATAAGCAAAACAGATTTGTAAAGTCCTTAAAATGAAATAATATACAAGGACTATAAACATAGAAAGATCAAACATGTTAGGTTGATCTTATGATGTAATAGATAGGCTTGTATGATCGTCGAGCACTGCACCAAAAATCATAGTCTGTCAGGAGAGTCAAGGATAACTTGAGAGCTATCGAAGCAGAATCATAGTCTGTAAGATAGTAGATCTCGGAGTTTGTAGACTTCCTGGAGAGACGAGGAAGGATTGTTGTGTGTCGAGTAAAGCTTCCTCGGAGTCGTAGTCTGCTGAGGATGTCATGTTTAATATCGTAGAGAACTGCCACGAGCCTGGCCGTAGAAATGATTAGCCGAAGCCAGTCGAGAATCGTAGACTACACTTTCGAGTCGTAGAGAGTCTCTTGACGATCAAGTCAAGGATCGTAGACTACACTCAGAGACGTAGAATTTACTGATCATATCAAGGTCAGAGATCGTAGTCGAGCAAGATCAAATGAAGACAACAAGCACAACGATAGAAATCATAGTGTCAAGATTTGATCTCAGAGTCGTAATGTCTGCACAGCCAAAGCTGAATCAAAGAGTGCAGAGCTAAGATCTCAACAGATGTGCTCACAAAGTCAAGATGGAATCGTAGAGCAAACACGATTCTTAACAATTGAGCAGTCCTAGAATATCCAAAGGAATGAAGCCTCTGGTTGGTACTGCAAAGATACATCTCACCTAAGGGAAGCCAGAGAGCACTCAACGAATGGCATGCAAGCTATTAGAAGATCTAAGCATCAACCCAATCAGCATCCAGATTGAGTTGCGAAGCCATTCAAGATAAAGACTTCCACAAGATAATCACAAGAAGACTTTAGTAGCTGACTAAGGAAAATCAGCATGTGCAGTAGCTGACAAGTGGAATGATAACAACGATATTGGAAGTGACCAGGATCGTAGTGTTTGCCAAACAAAGAAGAAACTGATGGAGTATACACAAAGATATTGGTCAGCCTCTGAATAACAAGGTTAAAAGTGATTAAGCATTGGGTCAGTCCATTGATGATAAGTGAACGAGAGATCACAATGAGAAAGCGAGCTGGACACGCCACAAATCTGAAGTGACTTGTTATTCAGAATGGGGCAGAAACAAGGAGTCAATCCATCAGTGTCTGAGAATAGTCGAGGCAAACAGAAGTATTGAAGCACTGCACAAAAAGAGGAAGAGGTGTTTTACACAGAAGATTAAGTGAACACTCCTCGAGATCATAGTATTGACTCTCCATGTCAATAAGACACTACGATCAGGTCCAAGAAGAAGTGCATCAGAATCGTAGAGTTTGAAACACTAACGATTGAAGCATTGGCAACAGTTTAATCTGAAGGTTGGCATTCAGACAAAAGCTTATTGAGAGCATCGATGCAAGGACAACCTCTGATCATGAAATCCGAAGGGGGAAATAAAGTCTTCGACCTGCCTAAGACATTAAAGTAACATATCTGACGGTGTAGGTGAAATAGTAGACTGCAGTGTCAGAAAGTCAGAAAAAGATAACATGTCACATCGGCAGTCTGCACCAAATAACTCGAGATTTGTGAAGCAATTTGAATAACTTTCAATGGCTATCTTCCAACGGGAAGATTGAGAAGCAGTATAAATCGACAGAGCTTCAAAGATCAAGAGTTGCTGATGATTGCTATGTTGCAGAATCGTTGAGTTGGTGAATGCTATTGTTGACTCTACGAGTTCCACCAAAGATCAACAGAACAAGTCTCAGTGATAGTGAGACTACCAAAGTGGAAGTGAAGCAGCTTTGAAGAAGAACTTAAACAGATCAAAGCTTTACTCAACAAAGATGAAAATGGCACTAAAGATGGCAGCCAAGCTGAGAGCCGAGAAGGCCAAGAAGATAGCATTCAGAAGAGTGGCTGAGTACAAAGAAGATCAAGGGAGCCACTCTACGAATCACCATGAACCAAAAGCTAAAACTGAATAAGTGCAGAACCATGTCTACAAAACATTAAATAAGGGTTCAGGGATTGCTAAGTGTCGGAAGAAGTCTACCAAAAGCACAGAGACTTAGCAAATCTAGATGGTGATGGTGCACTGCTAATACAAGACAAAGATGAGCAGAAAAGAATAAAGATCAGTTGCACCAAGGAAGATGTGGTCCAGACTCAAAGCAGAAAGCAAGCAAAGAGGACCACACCAAGCTGCTAAGTACAAAAGATGTTTTGAAGCTAATGACATCAACAACAACAACAACAAGAAGTCAGGGCCTGAGGGGTCCTTGTCCGGAGGGACTAAATGAAGTTCCAAGCCTGCTGGGCTTGAAGAGTTCCTAGGTAACTAGAGGAGTTCCAAGGCTGCTGGCCTTGAAGAGTTCGTAGTGAACTGATGTCCCGAGGCTGTTGGCCTTGAAGGAATCTTAGTGATTCAAGGTGCTGCCCTTCCTTAGTGGAAATCCTGCTAGTTGAAAGCAGAAGAATGGATTAAGAGCTTGAGTCTTTGAACCACTTAAAACCCCTTGTGTCTTTACTTTATGTCATTTACATTACGTACATTAACTGCTATAACTGCTATACATGTTTTAACTGCTTACTACGAAAGCAACTCTACAAACAATGTATGGATGATTATGAATATATCAATGAAGGGGATCTTTTGCTTATTCCACTATGCTTGGAAAGATTCTTATGTTAGTCATATGCTACTTAATGAGCAATACAAAATAAACGAGAAAAAGTATTTGAAATTAAAGGATCTGTTCAACCCCCCCCCCCCCCCGCCCCCTTTTAGATCTATATTGTGCCTACTAGGAACTAACAAAATCTAATATCATTAATATTAAATTATTAATGAAATTATCCTTTAAATATTAAAAGTTATATTTTATAACTTAAAATATTTTTAAATACTTTATTTTCATTTAAAATGATTTTTATAATATTAAAATCATTTCTAAACTAATTTATTTAATATAATTATTAAATAATTCTAATATCATTAAAATTAAATAATTAATGAAATTTACTTTAAAATATTAAAAGTAATATTTTATAACTTAAAATATCATTAAATACCTTATTATCATTTAAAATGATTTTAATATAACAAAAATCATTTTTAACTAATTTGTTTAATGCATTTATTAAATAAATTAAATATCAATAATATTTAAATATATACTAATATTTATGCAAAATATGTCAAATTATTAAAAGTTAATTTTCATAACTTAAAATAATTTTTAAAATTAATTTTGTAATTTTCAGAAATTAATTTCTATTTTTAAATGATTTTTGGAAATTAAAATAAATAAAATTGTTAAATTTGTCGCTAAAGACTACCTATAGTGACAGAACCGTCGCTATAGGTGTTCTTCATGTTCTTGGCCAAACCCAGAAACTCATGTTAGTGATCAAGTTGAATACTTTGACCAAACATTAAGCACTGACCATGTTGTTTTTGGGCAAGATGTTGGTCAGATCTTGTAGTGCTAGTGTAAGACTACATGATTTAACAATAAACATGGCCGATCTAACAACAACAAATTTAACAGTTATGATCCGATCAAACCATGTCAGATGACATGTTCATATGTTTTCTGGATTACCCAGAAAACAGAGAACATGCTCGACCCGCCTGGTTTGACCGTCAACTATAATCACCCAGTTTAATGTTTAGGAGATTTTAAGGCATAAACTTGTAGTCCATATACAAGACTACAACCTGGATGCAACAAAAACAACAAACAAATAACAACCAGTAAGATCAAAGACCATGAACTTCTTGTTAGACCGTTCTGGGCAAGATCTGGGTTACCCAGATTTTGTTCAGTCATGGTCAGTCAATGAGGTTTGACCACCCATATCATGCAATCTGTTCATGCTCTGACCTTGAATCAAATTCCAGAGTACAGATCTCATAACATACTATATGATCAAACCTTTAAACAACAAAAACACATTACATGCAAAGATCTCTAAGGTCTGACATTCATTGTCAGACCACTTTTTCAACTTTTTCCAGATTTGCTCAACTCTGAGCCTATAGATGTTATGGATCTAACATCTATCAACCCAGATCGTCATTATACACTATAAAAAAAGTTTTAATATTAAAACATAACATTTAACACATCAATCAATATCAGATTCTTAGTAGGGTTTTATACCTTTCTATGAACAAATCTTGATTCTATGCTACTAATTTGTTAGTGGAGGTAGTGGGGCTTTGTTTTGGGACTGAAAGGCTTTAAGATTTCGTGGGTTTAGAGAGAGAGCTTTGGTGGTGTGAAAGGATTGAAATGAGCTAATTTTAGAGACTTTTCTCTCTCTTTAATATATATATAACTTGATGCAATGAATTTGGATTATGTAAAGGCTGAATTGCTAAACTTAGTAGCACATGGGTTTTGCTAGAGTTGGTGACCAACTCTTATTTTAGCAAGATTTGCAAGCTATCTCTTAAATAATGCAAAAAGGGTAATAAGATCGTTTGCCTTATGATTTTAATGGCCAAATTGTAAAGTTGACAAACCCTTAGAGTTTGACACTTAGAGTTTAACCCTAAGGTTTCTAAAAATTTTATTTTCTAGGCTTTGTATTTAGGGTTTAAAAAAATAAAAATTAGATTCAAATATATATATATATATATATATATAATTTAGAGTTTCCTGATTACAATTAGTTTTCTAATTACATTATACTTGCAAATTAAGTTTAGGCTTTACAAATTGTAATTAAGATTGCTAATCTAGCAATTAGGGCTTACAAATTGATAATTAGGGTTCTTGTTTTAGCATTTAGAATTCTTAATTTTTACAATTAGGGTTATCAATTTGCAATTAGGGTTTCCCTAATTAACGGTTAACTATATAATTTAATAGTTAAGGTTCTAGTTTAGTAATTAGGGTTACTAATTTAGAAATTAGAGTTTCCAGTTAATTAGGGTTTCTAAATATCAGTTAGAGTTTTCCTAATTAACATTAAGCTCTATACTTTAGCGATTAAGGTTTAAATTTCACGATTACGGTTTCGAGTCAATAATTAGGCTTTACCTAATTAGCATTTATATTTATAATATCTGACACTAATCACATTACTTGTACTCTAATTTGAGTTTCAAATTAGGGCTTAACTTGGTAATACTAGGGTTCGTCATGATACACCGTAATTGACTAACAATTATCGGTCTATACATACGGTACATATTTATAGTACTGAAATATAAATAATATTATATTATTATTCTCATTCATTGTTCAAAATCCAAAATTATGGTTTGGATTCCATATCCAATTTATCTTCCAAATACAAACCATTATTAATTAAGTTATAATAATTAACTTAATTAATCAAATAAATTCATATAATAAAATAATTATTATAATAGTTATATAATCATTCCATATATTATTTAAATAATATTATAATCATATTTTCATGAAAATTAAATAATAAAAACATTTGTACTTATAAAATTAATTATTATAAGAATATGGTTTATAATGATCAATAATTTTAAAATAAAATTATTTGTAATTATTCATGTAAAAAATATATTTTTATTTATCACATAAATACATATGCTTTGACTTATACATATTCCCCAATTTTATTTTAATAAAAAAAAATTTATATGCAAAATTTCTGATTTAATTACATAGAAAATATCGGGTTATTACAGAGGCCGAGGCATATCAGAAGCTCTCCTCCTCACACCTGCAGAGGTCCTACGGGAGCTACTCGGCTAGTCTGGATCCATATATCTGGACAAAAGTCTCCAAAATCATCTCAGAAAGGGTGTGGTAAATTCTAACCTAGAGCTCATTAAATGCATTTTATGTCTATATGCATACATGTGTTACTTTAACATACGACTACAGTAAAGTTAAAAATGCATGTTCATTCAATGCCTAGACTCAAGAAAAAAATTTCGCCAGAGTCTTTTTTGTAAACTAGACTATCCACATGCGCGTAAGCATGACTAGGTGTCCATTTAGTGGCACACCAAGTCACAGTCATAAACATCCTATATGCATGAAAAATATCAAAGTCATAATCCACAAGGATAGGCTAATTACCAGGATTACTTTTCTTCACAACCTTTTGCTCATTTGTCCTCAAATAGGATAAAAAAATAGCAGAAAAAGGTGCCAAATTTACTATTTCAAAATTCATTTGTTTTCAAATCAATACGTTCAGCATGTTTAAATACTAATATTTGCTGTGTTAAATAATTTTTATAAAGTCATATGAGCATGCATATTCACTACTATGTGTTTGAGGCATTTC
Organism: Panax quinquefolius; assembly: GCA_020205615.1. Taxonomy (NCBI): domain Eukaryota; kingdom Viridiplantae; phylum Streptophyta; class Magnoliopsida; order Apiales; family Araliaceae; genus Panax; species Panax quinquefolius. The sequence continues at coordinate 30,541 of JAINUW010000387.1, read as the reverse complement.
ATGTGATATCTCGCTTTCCAACGGTCAAAACTGGAAAAGAAAACTTGTATACGTTACCAGGATAGGGTAGAACACTTGTATGGTGATGGATTTTACAGAAAACAACCCGAACTCAATAGATCTGAAGAAGAAATCTTGGATTCTCTGTGCGGCTTCAAGTGAAAATGACTTAACAAAGGGAAAAAAGTGAGATATAAACCCATTGGTGGCTGTATGCGTACTCGTGCCAGTCGCAGGTCCACCTATGTCTGTGTTGGGTGGTCCCCACCCCTTCCAACTTGATCAAATTTGAGTTTCAAAGGAGGTCCCACAAGCTAAAAATTCAAATCAGGAAAACAGATGCTACGTAATTAAGCGGAAAAGCCTAAAATCCTGATTCTCAAACACCAAACTGCAGGTCTACATATCAATCATTGGTATTTGCCCAGACACAGGGTCTACGAAGCCAATTATCATAGCTCTTGAAAGCTAACTAGGGCAATATCTTGTGAAGGTCCAATGCCATTAATCGGGTTGTAATTACAATCAAAACCATGCATCTCATCAGAAATCTATTCCCCAGCGGAGATTTCTTACATCCTCCGCCATTGAAGAACATTTCAATGAAGGTCATATAGTCTTGACATCATTAGTCATTGGCAATTAAATGTAGTGAAGCTTCAGAGGTGGTCAGGTGATATCAGCCGTTGAAGGACATTTCAACGAGGGTCAGGCAGTCCTGACATCATTAGCTGTTGGCAATTAACTCCAATGAAGCATCAGAAGTGGTCTGATGGTATTAGCTGTTGAAGAACATTTAAACAAGGGTCATACAACCCTAACAACATTATTCATTGGCAATTAAATCCAGCGAAGCATCGAAGGTGGTCCGATGATATCAGCTGTTGAAGGAAATTTCAATGAGGGTCAGGCAGCTCTGACATAACTAGCCGTTGGCAGTAACTCCAACAAAGCATCAGAAAGACCTAGTGATGCAAATCATGGGAAACCATCCTCATCGGGCAGGACTAATGATGGAATCTTTTATACAGATCATCAGCAATTAAAGCATAATTCCCCAAAAGTCTCTCGCATATGAGAAGAACATCTGCGGTGGAAAGTTGGCGATGAGGGTTAAGGACTTTGGTGATAACCTTAAATGTCAACATCATATAGTCTCAATCATGGAGAAACCTCCATTCCATACACTCAATATACATTTGCATCATGTTGTGTTACATTTGTATCATGATTATCTTGTCATATTTCAAGTGTCTAGCAATATTTATCCTATTCATGTTGTTACATTGCATGAATATGATAAAGAGGGGCATCTGTAAACACTTGAAATTTTGCATTCCTTTTGCTAACCCTGTAAGAGGGAAAAATTGTCTTCCAAAGATAACCTTGGAAGTCAACTCAATTTTAATCGCGAAGACAACCCCTGGATCCTCAATTCTCATTCTCGAAGATAACCCCGAGATACTCAGTATAAATCCTAGAGATAACCCTGGGAGATCCAGTTCCAGACCTCGGAGACAACCCTGAGGGAAGCAGTTCCAGTTCCAGTGATAACCCCAAAAAAGTTAGTTTCAACCTCGGAGATAACCCCGAGATACTCAGTGTGTACCCCAGAGATAACCCCTGGAGGTCAAACACATCTTAGAGATTAACCCTGAGGACATTCAGCATTCACAACAGCCCAATCTCTGAGATAACCCTTAACAACAACTACTACATCTGTGCAAAGTCGGAGATAACCCCGGTGAGGGACAAAATTGTCATTTTGCCACCTCGATACTACATTTACATTGTCCCAACATCATTTCAGTCAACACTTCATACAAGGTGTCCCACAAGAATCATAGCTCAAATCTCGAGTGATTACTACAAAAAGACAGCACACCGAATATAATTTAAAGACTTGAAGATCTAGTCATGGACCCATCTTTTCGGATTTGTACAACCTCTAATCCCATGTCATTGTGTAGCTCTCGATAACAGCTTCTCGAAAAGGTCTAACACGCCTTTATCGGATGCCCAGATTGAAAGTTATAAAGTTTTATGCAAATAACGCGTAGCCAAAGTGCACGTACTTTTAGACAACGGGACCCACATGGCCCGGGGCAACCCGGGTAGCCACAGGTAGACCCGTGGCTATCAGGTCTTTATATATGAGCTCTTGGGAGCTCATTTGAAAAAAAGAGAGTCATGAAGTTTTACAGGTAGAAACCAAGTTTTCAGTCATGAAAAGCTATCTGAAATGTTCTTGGAAATCCATTGTAAGATTTTTTAGATTTTTAAGCTTTTCCATACTTTTATATACTTATATCTACTAATGTTGAGAGTCGCGTTATGTGGGTATGCCCGGATCGTTGATCCGTGGCTTTTTATTGCTCATATATATATATACTTATATATATATATAAATAAAAGTTGTAAATGCAACAGATATATATATATATATATATTTACATTTCAAAGTCCTGCCTAGATTTTACTTCATGGCAGTTGATCATCAATATATATATATATATATATATATATATATATTTACCGCTTTTATATAACTATACTCTTTTTCGCTTTCATATGTAAATATTTAATTTTCAGCTTGCGGGCTAAGATTTCCCTAAATCTAGCCAATTCTCACTTTAACTGTTTCATAGTGACTAAACTGGAACCGTTTAAGCTGGAATGGTTTAGATTTGTTCAAATCTAGTTCTTTTTCTAGCTTTTGTTAATATTTCTTTCACATGTGAGCCTAGGAATTAAGTGCTCATAAATTCAACTCCTGGATATAGATTCAGTTCTCGTGATGGACATTTTATAGCTACAGCCAGCATGTAAATTATCTATGGTGTCTAAATTTCCTTATATGGCTCTTATGCCCACAAGGAGTTCGACATTGTTATATATCTTATTTTCTCGAAGATGCCTCGCATCTCAAAAATAAAAGCAATCAAGCTAAACATTTAATAAAATGAAAGTACCAAATGCCTCAATTAATATTAAGCACAAGGGTTTAAAAAACTTATTTTACAAAATATCATTACTATATCTTGTTATAATTCAACTTTAAACAAAAGTCAAACCCTTTGTATATAGGTGTAAACGAGGCATAGCACCACTTCCAAACAACTGTACATAAACCTAACACACACACACACACATTTATAGATAAAAGTTTATTTAAAAAGTGGCAGTAACCGTGTTATCACGGAAGTCAGGGGGGGGGGTGCCTAACACCTTCCCTCTTCTTAATCAAGCCCCCAGACCCTAATGAATTTTGGTTTTATAAACCAGTCAAACTGTGTCAAATACATGGGTCTTTGTGCAAACCTTTTCTCGATTGAGTTGGTGCAACCATTTAAAAATAACCAATTGGCGACTCTTACAGTAAAATCATCGACATATACATGTCAGAACTTTTCAAACTTGTTTTTTCAAACAAATCTCACCAAAAATGATAACACTAAAATTCAAGAACAAAAAGGGACAAATAAAAATCCCGACGTCAACAGGAAGTCCATGCAAATCATCTGGAAATACATCTGCAAAATCTCTAATGACTGGTATCTCTTCCAATTTCGCAATCTTCTTCTGAGTATCAATTTTATAGGCTAAGTATCCTTCATATACTTATTTCAGTAATTTCTTGGCCCGCATCACCGTCGGATAACTTGCTTGTCTAGGCAATTTCCTGCCATAAAACACCACCTTTGACGGAGTCATAAGGTTAAAACATCTCTTTTGGTAATCAATTACAGCCCCATAATTAAATAACCAATCTATTCCCATTATAACATCAAATTCCCCAAGTTTAATCGGTATCAAATCTACCATCATCTCGTGGCCCTTTATATCCACCCTATAATTCTTGTATATAAACCTAACAGGAATCACTTCCCTATTTTCAATCTATATGCTTACAGGAATATCTAATTCTTCCTAAAGCAAATCTATGACCTTCACAAAACCATTGGATATAAATGAACAAGTAGCACCCGATTCAAATAACACATAAGCATTAATATCATTGATTAGAATGATATCTGAAACCACATCCTTTGACTGCACAATATCTTGCACGGTCATATTGAAAGTTTTGCCAGTAGGTCGGTTTGATGACACTAGCCCAATGATAATTAACGTAGCACCACTGTTGCTTCCCTTACCTCCACTTGCACCTCCTGCTGTCTTTCTAGGGCAATCACGAGCCATATGATCCTTCGACCCGCAAGTGAAACAAGCTCCCTTCTTGGGGCTAAAATAATTTGGCGCAATGTGACCCTCCTGGACATAATTAAAATATACTCGCTTATCCTTCAGACACATACCAGTATGGTTCTTCCCACAAGTAGTACAAGCTTCAAACTTCTTCTTTTTCTTACTTCCTTGTTGTCCTCCTACATTTGGATTTTCATTCAACTTCCTTTTTTGGTTATTACTTCCTTTATTGCTTCAACCCCTTTCCAAACCTTTTCGCCTTATACTCATCTATATTAACTTGGTACGGAGCAAACATTACAAACTTATTAAACATCACTGCATACTCTAGCACATGCAAGGTTCCTTGCTTTAATTTCAAGAATTGAAATTACATCTGGTTCCGGGAACTAGACGGAAAGTACATCTTAAAAAATATTTCTTTAAACCTATCTCATGTTATCATTCCTTATACGCCATGAACCTTATTTTCCTGCCACCAATAACTAGCTTCAGATTTCAACATAAACGTTGCTAAAGTGGTTTTCTGATCCTCTATGACCCTGACAACGTCGAAAACCTCCTCCATTTCCATGATCCAGGTTTGGGCTTCAACTGGATTCATAGACCCTTGAAACTCTAGCGGTCCAACCGCTTTGAAGTCCTTAAAAGTCATGACTTGAGCTTGTTGCTGATTCGCAAGTGCTCCTATTAGCAAGGTCACCAATTGCTGAACTGGGCTAGCATTGGACTCATTATTGTTGTTGTTAGTAGACCCTTCAAGGGGTGGTTGTTGGCATGGTTGTCTTCTTGTAGGAGGCATTTTTTGTTTAAGATATACGCTTATTAGATCACCACTCAATTTCTTAAATATTAACGTTTAACTTAAACATTCTATGATTAAAGCTTAACATATAACATTTAGGTAATTTCGATATTTTATCAATTCATATTTCCTAAAATATATCAAAGGATAGCATCTCTACTATCTACATCAATTTTCCTGAACTTAAAAAGTTTCAGGATATATGGTCATCTTACCCCATTTTTTATCTCAAAATAAGGGATTTACAATTTGTGTAACACATATTTAATCACATAACTTATTACTCTTCCTATTTTGGTATATAAAGACGTCGAGAAGCTTCTCCATGCTCTTCTTCCATGATGCGAAACATTGTTCCACGATCCATCATATACCATGTCAAGTCTTCAAACTGAGTTAGGTAATAAAAGACTTGGTCTTGGGACCTATCAATCGCAGAATGAAAAGCATAACCCATTTAATTCATCTTGACCTTTGTTGTCTGAACCTTGTCTTCAGCACGATTTGTACGCTGAGTAGCCTTCATCCAAACGTCTTTTGATCTCGCACGCTTAGCTGACTCCTCCTTCAAATCATCTTTTAGCTTCTCAACTCCAGTCTTCATCTTTTCATTCTCAGCCAAAAGCTATTCTTGATGACCCTCTGTGTGAACTAGGTTCCATTCTGTATTCCCAAGATATATGTCTAGATCCTGAATCTCCACACCCTTCTACTCTATAATAGCCTGACGCATGTAAGCCAGCTCATTCATCTCCTCAACCTTAGACTGCAATTCTATATTACAATCATATAATTCATCATACATCCTAGCTGTATCAACTGCTCATCTTCCACCTCCACAGGATCCTCTTCCTCATCTTCCACCTCTATCTTCCCAGAGTCCTCCTCCTCTAGATCAGACACAGGCTCATTCCCATGTCCCTCAATAGTGACCAACAGAGAAGGCTCCCTCTGAATTAACTGCTCTTGAACAACATAGACATCTCGGGACTCCTCATCTCTAGGCACCTAAGGTATCTTCTCCCTAGCTTAACTGAATCCTTCAGCATTAAACATCCTGACAACAAAATACCTTAAGTTTTATTTACTACATGACACTCTTCGATACTCGCGAGCACATAAGTTATCAACACATAAACATATAAAGTCTTTTATTATTTCTCTTTAATGAATTCCTTAATCCATACCTTAAAACTAGATCAAAGTTCTCACCACTATGTTTTTGATCTCCTTAAAGGTTACTTCCTAAGGTTTCCCCCACCTAAGGTTCATAACATAAAGCTTTGATACCAACTTGTTACACCCCCAAATTCGGGTACTTCATTATCACAGAATTTGGTGCTCACTATCCAAAACAATTACAACCAACAACCCATAATCAAGGATAAAGACATAACTTAAATAACTTAAAACAATAATCCTCCCCATTAAAGAGTTACTTCAACTTAAAATAAATCCCAGGTAATCTAACCTTAAATTATTGCATAAGTTTGTGGAATACATCATCTAATTAAATAAGTCTCATAACATAGACTCTATTAAATAAGTCTTCATCATTTGGACATCTTGCCCTTGCCCTTGCCCTTGCTAGTAGACGACTCGTCAACTTTCTCAACTTTAGCTGCAGTGTTATATGCAAGAGTGAGCAAACAATTGCTCACAAATATAATGATAACAATAACAATATCATAGGAGTAAGCAATGAACATTGAATAATAAAGAACTTGTTCATCGAATCAAGATTAGGAAACAAGTTCAACATTAATATCTGAGGGTGTGACGCCCCAAATTCTCTACATTTACTGTAGCCAATTTGGTGCTCACGTAAATATTCTATAAGATAATAATTCCTATAAATCCAAGATTCACAGTACTCATAGTAAATAGTAGTTCTCGTCAGAACAATCATTATAACTGAATACCCTCACTTGGATGTACAGGTTCAGTATCTTATAGATATTTCTTCCATATCTATAATTCGTATCTATCTGACCTCCATAGTGTTAATGTTAGAGTTCTTGGAACTGAGTGAAGTGCTACCTCAGTGTATCAGAGACCAATGTCTATTAACACTATCATCCAGATATATAGTTCATATAGATACTGTACATTTTTCTAATTCTATTAGAATAACAACTAAATATCTCAACTAATAATACACTAAACCAATAATATACCATTACATTGATTCAAAAGGTCGTTACTTTTACATTATAGCTCTTAACAGGGTATCCATATCTTAAGCCTTTTATCCACAATACTGAAACTTCTGGAATATATTCTTTATATCTACAAATAAAGAAAATATTTGCAGGGATGAGCTACAGAAGCTCAACAAGTTTTGAACAATAACATAATGTTATACATATATCAATTCTAAAATAAATGAACATAAAGTTCAGAGTTTTTCCATACACACCAAATCTGGGTGGAATGAACATAAAGTTTAGAGCAGTGCCATAAATATATACTGAGGTTTATCTGCCAAACCCCGCACATTACGAGTTACTGTCAGTCCTATAGACTTAGCAACCCGGGTTAACCCGCTCAACCAAATAAAACTAGGAGTATGCATATCATCCTCTATATATTGTCTGATCATTGCTATAAATGTTGGAGACAGAGATAGTTTACTACTGCCAAGGACAACCATAATTGCCCATCAACAGTTCCTCACTGCCAGTTCTAATAGTGTCAGTATATATATTGGCACCAAAAAAATTTCCTTTTTCATAAACTGTACTTTTATACATTTGTACCAAACAAAATTGGTTTCTCACAAACTATGCTTATACATTTGTACCAAACAAAATTGGTTTCTCACAAACTATGCTTTAATATCAAATCAAACGCATTTTCCATAATAATAACTCATATGACTTGGTTATGTTTGAACAAGAAATCATAACCTTTGAATAATAGAATACATAAACATTATGTATCACCAGATCATAACTGATAAATATCAAATTTTCATTTAATAAAGTAATTTAAACGAAGCTGGCATTTAAAATATGAGGTTTGCATAAAGTGCAGAAAAACTTGCATGTATCGTCGACTATTGCTACACATTCTATTTTTCTTCGTCTAAGGACCTAATATTAATAATATTGATCTCCAAGTTAGAATAATATCATCACAATGTATTATATATATATATATATATATATATATATTAAAGTTATCCTAAACACATAACACATAACCCTATCAGTTCACAAACTACCTAAGACTCGGTATGAAGTCAAACTATTTTAGTCTGAGTTGAATCCGACACAATTCTAACATCCCGACGGTCTAGTGGGATAATTCTCGAGCCTAATATCACTAAGACTCAATCCAAACACTTAATAATTATCTTAGATAATTTGATTATTAATCAAAATATTTTTTATAGGCTCGTAATAATTTTTTAATAATTATTACCATTTATCATAATTTTTTAATCACTTATAACTTATTTATATATAAATGAAATACCACTTTATTCCTTTATCATTAATATTTATTTATTATTAAGTATTAATGAAAATCATACTATAATATTATAATATATTTATAATATTTCAAAGTATTTTAATACCTTAAAATCATATATATATGATTTTTAAACATTTAAATCCATTATCCAATAATTGACATTGATATTAAAATATTAATATTTTCATGACAAAATATCAAAAGTTATATTTTATAACTCAAAATATTTTTCTAACCCTTAAATCATTTTTATATGAAATTTAAATCATTAATTCTAATTTTTCATAATTTTTTAATATATTCATTAAAAAATTCATTACCATTAATATTAATTTATTAATAAAATTCATCACAAAATATTAAAAGTTATTAAAATAACTTCAAATATTTTTAACACCATAATATATTTTAAATGATTTTCAAGAATTAAAATCATTTTTAAGTAATTTATTTAATATTATAATTAAATAAATTAAATACCTTTAATATTCCAAAAATATTAAATATTTATGAAATATACTCAAAATTATTAAAAATCCATTTTTAAGCTTTAAAATAATTTTTAGGAATATATTTTGAATTTTTAATAATTAAAAACTAATTTTCTCTAATTATTTAATAAAATAATTAATTTGCCAAAATTAAGTGTCGCTAAAGGGCCATATAGCGACAGAACCGTCGTTATAGGTGTTCTTCATTAAACCCAGACATTCAAAGTCTGTTTACAGGTGACCTAGTTTGACCGAAATTAAATCAGTGTTCTTGTTGATTTCTGGGCAGCTAATGGTGTTAGGTTTGTAATACTGATGTAATACTACAACCACAAACTGATTTCATGGTCATTAGTCAACATATAGAGAGTTATAAGCCCTCAAAGATCATGTCAGAAGTTGTTCTTTATTTCTGGGTTACCCAAAAATGAAGAACAGTTCGGGTTGGCTACTTTTGATCTTCATATCTCTCATTCTTGGTTCACTTTGTATGATCTAATGGCTAATAATTGTAGTATAGATGTCAAAGAGCAACTATACAACATTAGTACAGTCAAATAACAACACCAATGCATGATTTGAGCAGGACAAAATACTGACCATGAGCTGTTCTTGAGAAATCTGAGTTTTCCAGATTTCTTCATAAGGCAGTCGGTCAACTCAAGTTTGACCATGATTAATTTCGATCCTGATCATGATATGGGTACTCTAAAGGCATGATCGTGTAGTCCTTATACCATTCTACAAGATCAAAACAACAACAAGGCTTAATCACTTAAACACAGTATGATCTAAGGCTCTAAAGTTGCTTGTCAGACATTTGGAAAAATCTTGGTTTTCCAGAAAAAGTCTCTCATGGTCAGTCAACCATGTTTGACCACCTATATCTTGAGATCTAGACATTTTATGGAGGTGATTTCACTTCTAGTCTACTCTCCACATGACAGTGAACAAATCTATAACATAAAACACACATAACACTTAACATATGTACAAAGAGATTTATGAGCCCTGACATTAGGCTGTCAGGCCCTATTTTTAGGGTTCATGATCAGTTTGAAAAACTCATTTTCTGGATTCTAGATGTTATGGATCTATGATGTAACATCATAGATCACCTACGAACATCCTTATACACTACTCTAGACAACAAACAACAACATCTGACATATAACACATGATTTTTATAAGGCTAGGATTTTATACCTTTATGCTTTGATTCTTGACTTCTGATCTTGGAATCTGTTATTGGCTTGCTAAGAAATGAACTTGGCTAATCTTTTCACTCTTTCTCACTCTAGATTTCAAAATTTTAAAGAGAGAATGAACTTAAAGAAATGATAAACTAAAGTAAACTTTTCTTGCTTTCTAATATTTTGATTTTTTTTAATCCATGGCCACAAATGGTGCTAAGTGTCCCAAGATATCTGATTTGGTGAGGTTTTTACACACATGGGATAATTTAGAGTGATGACTCACAAGATTTGATAATATCTTTTACTTAACTTTTAAGTAAAAGGGTATTTCGGTTATTTCTCATTCACTAAGGGCAATTTGGTCTTTTCCCCTGCAACTTGAAGAGCATTTTAGACATTTCCCTTTTATTCCATAACTTTTAACACTTAGCTATTTTATTTTAACTTTTGAGCTCCTGAATTAGGATTTTAAATATCCAAATTAGGGTTTACCAATTAGGGTTTGCTATTTCTCACTTAATTTCCCTAATAAATTTTATATGTAATCTACATTCACGTACTTATGATAATATTTAGTATCACAAACTCTTCGTGTTACCCCTAATTAGGGTTAGGGTTTCTATTCTCTGTTGACCACTTCTCTAGACTTGTATCACAGATACACTTAGCACAATATTGATAATCAATATAAATATTAAATAAATAAATAAATAAAATTTATTCGTAAAATTCTGAATCCTCACAGAGGGTCTTAAGACCTTGAACTATGTCCCAGGTTACTAAGTATTTCTACCTCAACCTTTAACAGTTGTTAGACTATACACACCTTTCCTTTCATACTTCGGGTGATCAACCCTTCGTACCATGTATTGTGCACAAACATCTTAACGCTAACGCGTACAATAATCTCCTATATTAGGGATGTTCATCTCAGTTTGACTTAGGATTTCCGCATTAAAGAATGTTTAGTTTGGATTAGCTTAACAATGGTTCTAGAATTTTAGAACGCTCATCAACTATGGACTAGTCAAATCAATAAAGGTTCACTAGCCATTCGAAGTTAGATACAATAACTAGGTATTGAGTAACAATATTTAAAATCAAGAATAGAATCACAACAATATATAGTTGAATAAAATATTGTATATCCAATAGACTATCTTCAATGGAATTAGAGAGTCTCGTTCGAAATAAGGAACATTTCAAGCTTTGAATTAATAAGAAACAATGATTAGAAACTTGCTCAATATGAATAAATAACTTGAGCCATCTTAATCCAAACAATATCAAGTTCAAGATTAGGAGATTTTCTTAGTGAAAAGTAAGATTTAGATACTTGCATAACAATAATAAACAAGATAGGATAATGATCTTGCTCTACATAAAGAAATAAGGTTTAGGAACTTGCCTCGTGTTTAAGTTATACAACTATAACACATATTCGTCAAAACCCTACATATATCATTAGAATCACAATACCGATTAGTTACATTAACATTAACCCTATATGTTTTAGTTCTCATTTAAATCCAACTTGTTAACATAATTTAAGTTCTGACTTTTAAATTAATATCATATCACTAATCTGAAATCATAAGTCTAACATAGCAACGTAACCTTTAAACCACATCTCAAGACTTAAACAAATAGCAAGTTAATATTTTTCACAACATATTAACTTTACAATTTGAAATCATTGAACACATGTTTACAATCTATTATAGAACTTCATTACATGTTTAACACATTAGCATGCACCCTAGACTGGGTTAGGGCAACATGTCATGGACTGAAAACTAAAAAAATAAATTATTTCTGCTCAGGGGAGGCCGCATCTGCGCTACCCTAAGCCTTGGCACCGGTGCAGCTGCAATGGTGCTCAATACTAAGAACACTCAGCAGGCGCAGCTACACCGGTATGCAGACAGAAACTTGCAGACTGCGTCTTTGCTTCATAGTTCAACCCAAATTTTCCCTAATTAAGCAGAAATCAACAAACCTAGAGGCTATAAACTTATTAGAAACATCACCAAGCATGCATATCATAATTCTAATAACACAAACATTTTACACAATCAATGATTAAAACTATGTTTTTGCTATTTTCTTTGTTTTCCAATATGTTTAGCGAATTCAATCACCTAAACTTCATTTCTTAAACAAATTAGTCCATATACATGCATTCTTTTTGTTTCTTAACATATTAACACAATCAGATAACAATTAACAGATTATTATATGATCAAATCCTCAATTTGGACTCTCAACCAAGCCAAAACATATATATTTTATCAAAAACACAATTCCTCACTTTTAAACATATTCCATGTTAATTTGATTTCAGAAAATCATTCTTAAACAATATACCACATATTATAAACACCTAATAAAACATATAGCATCATATCTCTTTAATTCATACCATAACAACCAATTACAGAGAAAAATATGTAGGAAACCAAAACTTATGAATTAGAAATAGATTACTATCACTTTTAATTCCTTATTAAGAGTTAGCAAAGATGATAGATTAGCTTGACAAAACCCTCTTCTTCTTCTTGACTCCCAATTCTCAGAGAACTCTCAATCTCCTTCCTCTGTGTTTCTAGCTTTAGCCTTAGCATAATACGTATAATGCAAACTGATATATACCACTACGCGCAAACTTAAGTCTTCAAGTAAAAAAACCAAAAGCTTTATCAGTTATATTATGCCAAAATCCGCAAGGATTTGTTTTCCTTGCACACTAAAACTTTTCCCTCAATTTATTTTTATATTACTTATTTAATATAGTTCAATTGTCACACTCTTAGCAAATTAAATTAATCTAATTCTAAATACTTTACATTATTAATCTTATTTCATTAATAATTAAACCAAACATCTACAATATAATTATAATTTTATGTAACATATTATTAAATTTCTAATTTAATTATTAAATCAAATTAGAACATCATCATTTAGCACATTGTAATTATTAAACAATTTAATTAATTTAATTTAATTATTTCATTAAATTAAATCTTAAATCCATAAAATTATTATACATTAATTTAGTTAACATATTTTCTAATTAAATTATTACATAGTAACTTCATCGAATATTTATTTATCTCAATAAATAAATCAACTCAAATATTTATTTAATTCAATAAATATATAAAATTAATAAAATTAATTACAAAATTCCCGCTCATTACATATTTAACTCTTTTTGTGTGAAGATATATTTGAGGACTTTTATGGTGCAGATATATCTCACACTTATCCCCATATAGATAGTGTCAACATATCTTTAATGCAAAAACTATTGCTGCCAATTCTAGATCATGAGTAGGATAGACCTTCTCATAATCCTTTAATTGGTGTGATGTATACGCAATGACCTTGTCATGCTACATGAGCACTGTTGGTTGATTTCGCAATCAATGAATTTGTGCAAGTGTACACAGTCAACAAGTAATAAAGTGATAAGATAGAGTGTCGATTGATAAGTAGGTTTTATACCTGCTTATCCGGCATCTATTACTTGAATTATTTGCTTAATCTCGTGTTTCTTAGTTAGTTTTCATACATTTTGTTTTCTTTTTGTAGATTATATGGTTGGAAGCGGATTGAGCGACTATTGGTATGAAATTGCAAGGAAAAGCAATTCTGGATATCGTTCGGGCCTTCATGTTCATTTTATGTGTATTTCATGTTCATGGCGTGGAACTTGGACTATGTTGTAGAACTCTTTCTTGGCTTTTCCAGAACGTCTTGTATCATTCCAATCGGAAGTTTGGATACGAGAGTATGGCCTTTTAATCAACAAAGACAAAGCTAAGAGTTGTTTTGTTTGTCATTACACAGCAGCAGCTACTTCTGATGCAATTTCGACCTTCATCCGTTCGTTATTTCTGGAAGCTCAAAAATGAAAGTTGTAGAGCTCGTCAATAGCTTCGATTTGATAGGTGGCGGGCCTCGTAAAACCTCCCGGTTTAAAAGTTATGACAGTTTTAGTAGAGGACAATGCAACAGATTTTCAGAAGCATAGCAAGCTGGGGCTTGCCCTTTTATGCCTTAATAGCAAGCCGGGGCTTGGGTCCTGGGCATTTTAGCAGCTTGATAGCAAGCCGGGGCTTGCCATTACAAAGGGAAATAGCAAGTTGAGGCTTGGGTACTCGAATTTGAAGTCTCCTAGTTGGTTTCTAATGCTACAAACATGGAGTTTTAGTGATGGTGATGACTTGGGATTCGTTTTGGCATGAAATTGAAATCAGAATACATGTGGAAGTATATAATTAACAACAAACAATGAGATTAAAGACACACAAGGAAAATTACGAAGATGAATATCAGTTTTTCTTAGCAAGCGTTGGTGGAGTATTTCAAGGAGATTTTCGAGACGATTGCGATTCTAGGCTACGTGAAGGGTGTATTTCAATATTCTTCGTCTTAGACTATTATTTGTAATTGAAAGAATGACTTCCATGATTTATTCAGTCTTTATTTTGTTTATTATGAACTAATTCACTTTTTAGGTTGGTGATGGATCCTTAAGTGAATCGATGGTTTTGTAAACTTTAATTTCCAATTTAATAAGCTATATCCAGTTTATCTATATTGATTTAAGCTTGAATCTATGAATTGCCTGATCAACAATTCTTTGTGGATTTGTATGGAATCGAGAGAGGATATGCAAATCTAGACCTATTTGATATAACATATGTTCATGATTTTGTTAATAGCTTAAACTTGATGAGTGTTAAGGTAAAGATATGCTTGACACCACATGTAATCGGATAGAGAACTTATTCTTCAACCTTCTTCAATTGTAATTAACATAGAGATATAGTGGGTTAGTTGGTTAAGGTGTTTAACGGATTTCTATCTTAATTGTGGATTGACGTTAATACGGTATTTGTGCATCGAGAGGTGGTTAACACTACGTTCGTGTTCTTGATTAATAAACTGGGATAGTGAATTGAATTGGAATAAAAGTTTTAAAATTAGAGTGAAACATAGGGTGAAATCATAAGTCTAATTCTCCATTAACTGTTTGAAATTTCCAGATTTTGATATTGGTAATTGGTTTGTGGTAGTTTATTTGTTTTTAATTTAGTTTCTATAATTTTTAATCATTAAATTGGATAGTTTAATAAAATTAGGATTAATAGGAAATTGATAATTGTGAAGTTAAGTTTCTTGCTAAATTGTCTCTATGGGAACGACAGTCTACTCATCATTTTATTACTTGTTGACCACGTATACTTGCGTGTTGTGCGTATAAAGATTTTACCTAACAAGTTTTTGGCGCCGCTGCCGGGGACTATTTAGTATAATTCTTAATAGTTTTACAATATCAGTTTAATTAATCCTGTTTTACTTTTACATTTTTATTTTTGTATTGTTCTTCTATTTCAGGTGTGGAAGCGGTTTATGCAAACTAGGTCCAAAAATCCAGATTTGCTGCCTTTTGATGACAACATTGAGAAAAGGTTTCAGAGGTTGAGCAAGTGAATCAAGGAAACGAGACAAGAATTTGAAACACCTGAGAAATAAGAGGAAATGGCAGCCGAAGATCGGAAAGCATTAAGGGACTACATGCTTGCTTCAAGGTGGTCGAATCGCAATCAAGCATCACCAGGCCAGCAATAGTAGAGAATACATTTGAAATTAAGCCATGGATGATACAAATGATTCAGAATTTACTTCAGTTTGGGGGATTGGCAAATGACGATCCGAACGAGCATCTAGTCAAATTTTTGGAACTGTGCGACACCTTTAGGTTCAATGGGGTGTCGGATAAAGCGGTGAAACTTCGATTGTTCCCATTCTCTTTACGGGACAAGGCGAAGAGTTGGTTGCATTCTCTACCGTCCGGTTCGATAACTACATTGGAGGATTTAGCTCAGAAATTCCTCGAAAAATTCTTTCCGCCGGCGAAAACTGCAAAGATGAGAAACGAGATAACGATGTTTGAACAGCAACATGGGGAGTCGTTATATGAGGCTTGGGAGAGATACAAAGAATTGCTCAGAAAATGCCCACATCATGGATTGACCAAGTGGCTGCAAATGAACACCTTTTACAACAGGTTACATGGGAATCTCAGGACAAGTATTGATGTAGCGTCGGGCGGAGCATTCATGGCTAAGAGTTACGAGGAAGCATATGAGTTGATTGAAACCATGGCGGCTAATAACTACCAAAGGGCTCCACAAAGAAGAATGACACAAGCGAAGGCAGCTGGGGTGTTAGAAGTAGATAGTATGACAGCGGTGCAAGCACAGATATTTGCACTTTCAAAGAAGTTGGAGTCGGTAACAGCAGCATAAGCACAACAAACACAGCAAGTGGCAATAATATGCGAGTTGTGCAAGGGAGAGCACCCAATGGAGCAATACATGATTAATCCAACATCTGTACAGTTCATCAGAAATTACAACAGAATTCCGCAAAACACATATCAGAACACATACAATCAAGGAAATAGGAATCATCCGAATTTCTTATGGAGCAACAACCAGCAAAATCAAGCTTCACGACAATCATATCCACCAGGATTTCAGAACCAGCCAAAAAAAGCTCAATATCAAGAAAGGAAATCTGATCTAGAGGAATTGTTGACAAAATACATGACTAGCACCAATTTGGCCATAAAAAATCAAGCCATGGCTATGAAATCACAAGAGATGGCGATCAAGAATCTAGAGAATCAGATAGGATAAATTGGGTTAGCATTGAATAATAGACCACAAGGGAAGTTACGAAGTGACACCGAGAGAAATCCTAAGGGTAATCACGAGCAGTGTAACGCTATTACACTTAGAAGCAGTAAAGAGTTGGTTTCTAACTAGGCTAAGAAAGCTAGTGTAGGAGATGAATATAAGAATGAAGGGAAGGAATTAAAGAAGAAATGTACAAAAAAAGTGGTGCAAAAAGCTACGGAAGAGAAACAACATAAAGCTACACCACCTGCACCCTTTCTTTTAAGGTTAGAAAATAACAAGTTAAAGAACCAGTTTTCAAGGTTTATGGATATATTCAAACAGTTACACATTAATATTCCATTTTCCGAAGCACTTGAGTAGATGTCGCGTTACATTAAATTCATGAAGGACATATACTTTCGAAAAAATGTAAGCTCCGGGATTTCGAAATAGTGGCGTTAACCAAGGAATGCAGTGCAATACTATAGAAAAAGCTCTCGCCTAAATTGAAAGATCCAGGAAGTTTTACAATTCCTTGTGCAATTAGCAATCAAGATGTGGGAAGAGCTCTATGCGATTTAGGAGCGAGTATAAATCTTATGCCACTGTCCATTTACCGAAAGCTGGGATTAAAGGAAGCAAAACCAACCAATATTAGTCTACAACTCGCCGATAAATAAATAACATACCCTTTAGGAATAGTCAAAGACGTATTGGTCAAAGTTGAGTAACTAATATTTCCAGCCGATTTTGTGCTATTAGATTTTGAAGAAGATAAGAACATCCCTATCATCTTGGGATGACCATTCCTGGCGACTGGACAAACACTGATTGACGTGCCTAACGGAGAACTGATTATGAAAGCGTTTGATCAGGTAGTAACAGTAAAGGTGTTCAAGGAAATCCCAATCCCAACTGACAAGGAAGAGTGCGAGTTGGTCGAGGACTCTACACGTGTCAAGTTCAGGGGTTGCAAAGAGGAGAGTGGTCTTAAGGCATTAGTTGAGGATAGCAAGTCAAATTCATTATCCAGCATGCTAGTGAACAGGCATGCATTACAACAATGTTGGTGTTGCGCGATAAATAATCATCATGCCAAAGTTAACCCAACCGATCCGGGATAAAACAGGGAGTAGTCAGGCTGAACGACTTAAAATCAAGAACTGATTGGGAGGCAACCCAATCTTATTTTTTTCTTCATTTTTCTTTTCTTAAGTAATTTTATCCATGATAGTGAGATGGTAGTTTAAAAAAATATTTGGTTTAGAATATAGTCATGTCAATCCACTAAATATTATTTACAGTATATTTGATAGTCAAATAATCTTACCCTCCATGCTTGAATTTGCTTAACATCTACTTATGAGGATGTTTTTCATGATGATCAGGTACTCAATAAGCTATGGGATGCACATGAGGCAAGGAAGAGGAAACTCAAAGTACAATAGCAGATAAGAGGCCTTACCGGTCCACTAGCAAGATGGGGCTTGCCTCTCAATGGACAAATAGCAAGCTGGGGCTTTCCCCTCATGGTGCATTAGCAGATGGACAGAAAGCCGGGGCTTGCCCCTCCAAGATTAAATAGCAAGTCGGGGCTTGCCCTCATACTACCTTAACAGATTGCTAGCAAGCCGGGGCTTGCCCCTTCAAGAGTAAATATCAAGCCGGGACTTAGGGGTCCAGATTTTGAAAGGAAATTCGGCAGTTACATGATGTACAAATGAAATCCCAATCCCTTTACACTTCAACTTCCTACACTCCCACTCCTACACAACATACACCCATGACCTTACACATTACTTTCCATCTCCTCACAACAATCAAACACAATCCCACTCCTCCCACCTAGTAACCCACTACCCATCTACATACACTCCTCTCTATAAAACCACCCTTCACCACCCAATCTAACAACACCAATTTGGAAGTTTGAGGATAGATTTTGTACAAATCTCTACAACTTACATGGTAATATACTGAAAGGAGGAGTTTGTTGTCTAATTCCTCAATTTCTATCCCCATAGTTCAACCAAATCACCAAGTTTATGGGAATTTCAAGTGTCGCACACCAAGTGTTCGACAAAGTTCTTAAGTAAAGTTTGGGGGAAAAACTCTTCAATTCCAAATTAATGGCACCAAAACCGGCATCAAAGAGGCAACAAGGAGAGAGTTTGGGGGCCACACAACCAACACGAACCTTTGATAGGCAAAAATTCATAAGTGTCGCCACCGCCGACCGTTACGAGTATATGGTGACAAAATCACTCACACCTGAGCGGGGGTTGGCACCTGAGCCTGTGGATGGCGAAATGATGCAACAAATATATCAAAAAGGTTTGAATAAATTCACAGCAGAGCCCGAGGCCGCAGTTGTAAGTGTGGTCAAAGAATTCTACGCTAACGCCGAGGATAAAGCCCCCTTCAATGCTTTTCTACAGTGTAGGTTAGTGCCTTTCAGTACCGACGCCATCAACACATACTATCAATTACGAGCACCGAGACATTGCCAGTACTAACACTTACGTGATAATGATCTAGATTATGAGGCTATTATGCAGGAGATGACAAGGCCGGGTACCTCTTGGACAAAATCTAATCATGAAGGCACTGTCTTTCGCAGTAAGGATCTCAGTCGGTATGGGAAGATATGGTACGCCTTTTTGTGCACTAAGTTACTTCCATCGACACACACGTCAGATGTACCTAAGGATAAGGCAGTGCTCTTGTATGCCATGGTACAAGATTTCATCATCGACATAGGGGCTATAATTAACTTTTTAATCCGAAGATGCCTTCGAGGACCATACTCTGGCGGATTGCCACACCCATCACTCATTTGTGGGTTGTGTATACAGGCAAGAGTTCGATGGTCAGATGATGAGATAACCCAGATGCCGCTGCAGACACTCGACTCGAGAATGATTGCAAGATATGCGGTGTGGCCCCAAGGCGAGTCGCACCCGAGAGGAGTAGGATTTGTATTTCCCTCAGCCTCGGAGGATGAGGCTGACGCTGAGGACACCTCGGATGACGATGAGTTTTAGGGGACTGCGACAATGGGGGACCAAGATACAGAGACTTCACCACAACCTGGAGTAATATCTAGCCCTCAGTTCCTCAACCTTCAACAACAAGTGGATGAGCACAAAAAGGAAGCACGAAGAGAAATGCGGAGACTAGCAGCGAGGCAGGACCACATGTTTGAGGCCATGAATTTTTCTTTCGCCTCATTGAACACTACGCGCCAGAGCTTCAATCCTACTTCCCAATTCCCATACCAGCAACCAGCCCCAATGCCAAGGATCCCACCCAACGATTCCGATGAAGAACAACAGCCACCACCAACCCAGACTTAGGCGATTACAGGGAAGTCCTCTCTTATTTATTGCTTTATCTATACAATGAGGACATTATAATTTTCAAGTTTTGGGGATTTAGTTGCATGTTGCATATTTAATTTTATTAGCTAGGTTTGCATATGTCAGTTCATTGTTAAATGTTGCATTCAGGTAATCATGTAGTTGTATAGTAGCTTAGGAATGTAAATAGTTTTTATTTATCTTGGCAATCATGTTATGTTTACCACATATATGAAAAAAAAATCAAAAATCAAAAATTCAAAAATAATAGTTAGTTAATATGTTCATCTTGCATGAGTCCAGCAGTTTGATAGTTACAGTCTATTTTGGCCAATGAGGAGAATGGGATTGAGTAGACAAGTATAACACTGATTATTAGAAATTTAATATGATTTTTTGGCTAACGTGTTAACCTGGTATAATCAGGTTAGCACGTTAGAGACAACTTTGCTGACTGATTAAGTTTAAATTGATACATAATTGACTTCTTAAGGATAATATTAGTTTGAATGAATGAAAGACATGAACAGGTGGAGATGGCTAAATTTAGACAGAAACATAAGTTTGGGGGGAAAATCTGGGATATATAAGCTTTAAAAGAAAAGAAAAAAAATAAAAAATAAAAATAAAATATAAAAATGTTAAAAAAAAGAATATCGTGGCTAGTCTTATTTCGGGGCCTTTGTTACTTGAGCAAGTACGCCCGAGGGGATTGTCTTTACACCTAGCGCCCTAAGGTCTTATATGGTCTAGGAGTCGTTGGTCGAAAGCTCGCTAAGGGGTAGCACTGTTAGCCTAATGGAATGAGACATTGCACAACCATGGTTAAAAAAAACAAACAAACAATAAAATGGGAAAAGAGTAAAAAGCCGTCGTAGTGCAAAGTAAAGCATAAGTATCCCGGATTGGACTCTTGAATTTGGTGGAAGTTTGACTTTAGTTGGATCTAGCCTGTTTGTGAATTTTGTGAGTTTGCACTGTATGATGCCTTTAAAGAGATCTATTATGTGTTGTATTTAGCATTATATTAGTTAGCATTGTTGTTGAGCACACACGCACTATATCAGTAATAACAGTTGAAGATTTGATGATTGATAGGAATTATTCATTAGTTTTGATATGAAGTATCATCATGTTTACTTGATTTCTCTGAGGCCGGGCGAAAAGACTTGTTTTTCTCATTATTGCTGGATTCGTAGGCATATAGATTAGTTGCATTCCATTCCATTGCATTGCATTTTTGTTTTATTTTTGCTTGAGGACAAACAAAGGTTTAAGTTTGGGGGTATTTGATAAGTAGGTTTTATACCTACTTATTTGGCATCTATTACTTGAATTATTTTCTTAATCTCGTCTTTCTTAGTTACTTTTCATACATTTTGTTTTCATTTTGTAGATTATATGTTTGGAAGCAGATTGAGCGACTATTGGTATGAAATTGCAAGGAAAAGAAATTCCGGATATCCTTCGGGCCTTCATGTTCATTTTATGTGTATTTCATGTTCGTGGCGTGGAACTTGGACTATGTTGTAGAACTCTTTCTTGGATTTTCGAAACATCTTGTATCATTCCAATCGGAAGTTCGGATGCGAGAGTATGGCCTTTTAATCAATAAAGACAAAGCTAAGAGTTGTTTTGTTTGTCATTACACAGCAGCAGCTAATTTCAATGCAATTTCGACCTTCATCCATTCGTTATTTCTGGAAACTCAAAGAATGAAAGATGTAGAGCTCGTCGATAGCTTCGATTTGATAGGTGGTGGGCCTCGTAACTCCTCTCGGTTTAAAAGTTATGGCAGTTTTAGTAAAGGACAGTGCAACAAATTTTTAGAAGCATATCAAGCTGGGGCTTGCCCTTTTGTACCTTAATAGCAAGCCGGGGCTTGGGTCCTGGGCATTTTAACAGCTCGATAGCAAGCCGGGGCTTGCTATTACAAAGGGAAATAGCAAGCTGGGGCTTGGGTACTCAAATTTGAAGTCTCCTAGTTGGTTTCTAATGCTACAAACATGGAGTTTTAGTGATGGTGATGACTTGGGATTCTTTTTGGCATGGAATTGTAATCAGAATACATGTGGAAGTATATAATTAATAACAAACAATGAGATTAAAGACACACAAGGCAAATTACAAAGATTAATCTCAGTTTTTTCGTAGCAAGGGTTGGAGGAGTATTTCAAGGAGATTTTCGAGACGATTACGATTCTAGGCTATATGAAGGGTGTATTTCAATATTCTTCGTCTTAGACTATTATTTGTAATTGAAAGAATGACTTCCATGATTTATTCAGTCTTTATTTTGTTTATTATGAACTAATTCACTTTTTAGGCTTGTGATGGATCCTTAAGTGAATTGATGGTTTTGTAAACTTTGATTTCCAATTTAATAAGCTATTTCCAGTTTATCTATATTGATTTGAGCTTGAATCTATGAATTGTTTGATCAACAATTCTTTGTGGATTTGTATGGAATCGAGAGAGGATATGCAAATCTAGACCTAGTTGATATAGCATGTGTTCAAGATTTTGTTAATAGCTTAAACTTGATGAGTGTTAAGGTAGAGATATGCTTGACACCGCATGTAATCGGATAGAGAACTTATTCTTCAACCTTCTTCAATTGTAATTCACATAGAGATATAGTGGTTTAGTTGGTTAAGGTATTTAACGGATTTCTATCTTAATTATGGATTGACGTTAATACGATATTAGTGCATCGAGAGGTGGTTAATACTACGTTCGTGTTCTTGATTAATAAACTAGGATAGTGGATTGAATTGGAATAAAAGTGTTAAAATTAGAGTGAAACTTAGGGTGAAATCATAAGTCTAATTCTTCATTAACTGTTTGAAATTTCCTGATTTTGATATTGGTAATTGGTTTGTGGTAGTTTATTTGTTTTTAATTTAGTTTCTATAATTTTTAATCATTGAATTGGATAGTTTAATAAAATTAGGATTAATAGGAAATTGATAATTATGAAGTTAAGTTTCTTGCTAAATTATCTCTGTGGGAACGACACTCTACTCATCACTTTATTACTTGTTGACCACGTATACTTGCATGTTATGCGTATATAGATTTTACCCAACATCGATCCCATGGAGAATTCTAATCAATAAATTCTAACTACTAGCACTATATTAATCCAATTTTATTTAAACAACCATAAAGTGTGATTTTTCGAAATAGGAAAACTAAATTAAACAATTAAAAAGAGATTATTCTAAAATGAATCAAATAAACAAAACTAAGTTTTTAACGAATGAATTCAGATAAATAAATATCAAGACTCCAATATCCCCAATTATGAACTATAAACCAATTATCTAATTATCCCAACTATTATGCCTATTGAATTGTTAACATGAATTCCAAGTGTCAAAAGCCATTTTCCAAGTGATCAATTAACTTTTATTTAATCCAATCAATCTTGTTATATTCCTATGCAAAACAAATAACTTAAACTCTTTCAATCCCAATTCCCAACTTGTTACATGCAGTGAACAGATATTCCTATTCAATTCACGACCCTAATTATTCGTCATGAAAATAATTAAGCATACATGTTATCATGCCCAGTTCTAACCCTAGATCTCCTTTTCCAATTCCTTCTAGAGTAACAAGGTAATTATTGGCCAAATAATTAATCAATATGCACAAGACATAATAAACAATTCACTTTGACATAATTAATTGGAATAAATCAAATAATTAATTCATAGACATCAAATGTTCAATTGGTAGTCTTAATAAAAGAGTTAGTTCATAATTAATGAATTAAAACCAAGAATTCACAGCTGAATAGACATTAAAAGATAAAAGTATGATAAGAGAAGAGAATAGAATCTGTTGTCAGCAAATCTGATGATCCGATCTTGCTTTTGCTCTTGATCTCTAGTGTTCTTCAATTTTCTTCAATCTCCAATGGCTAATTAAGAACTAGGGTTTATATTCTAATCTAATGGAGTGTTTTATCTAAGCTAATCTATGTAATCACCCTTTATTTCATGTCTTACACCATGTATTTATAGGTTACAAGTCTAATTTTTAGCTTAGGAACAAACCCAATCCAATTTGGAGTCAGAAAAGTGTCAAAATTCGGCCCAAAACACGTCCAAGCTTGACCAATCTCTTCCCAGTGCCTTGGCGCTGGGCACGGCGTTGGAAAACTACTCACTAGCGCCCCGACGCTGAAAATGAACTTGAAATGGGCACCTCGGCGCTGGAGCATTTTCTGAAATTTTGTACTCTGACGTCCTTTGGGAAAATGGCCATAACTTCTTCGTCCGAACTCCAAAGTCGATGATTCAAGATTTTTCGGAAATAAGAGACGTAAATCTACAACTTTTATTCTTTAAGTTTTTCGAAATAAGGTCCAGAGTAATACTCAAATTGGCTCTGAAGTGACTGTTATGTAAATGGCAAGCCGAAAATGTGAATCTAGCCACCCCAAATGTCGATCCAAGTAACTTTTATCCCAATTCCTACAAAACAACGTAAAACATGCATGAATAGACACAAACACTTAAAAACATCTAAAAGATTAAGCTTAAACATACTCAATTCATGTGTATAAAACTCACTCATCAAATACCCCCAAACTTAAACCATTGCTTGTCCTCAAGCAAAAATACAAAAGAACTAAAAATAAACAACCGAAGTCAACTACATGAATTCATATGCATGATCTACTTCCTAATATACCTACGAACCCAGTAATAAATCAGTATGATATATAGCAACAGGCCTCAAAGATACCATTGATACTTAAATAATATATCCAATTAAGTCAAAATCCATAACTCTAACCAATTAGTCAATCAAATCCAGTCATCACCCATGTTGTGTGTGTGTGTGTGTGTGCTTGTTAACTATTCTAACCAACCACATTTCAAGATAGTCACATAACAAACTTCTTAGAAGGAAAATTTCAGTTCCAATTCAATTACTTTTTTGAACATGACAACTCCGGTTAAAACTAAGCAATTACCAAGTCTTAGGGTAAACACAAGATTTATTTATAATTTTATTCAACCACGAGGGCATTTTTGCTCTTTCTCGTGTTTTATTCATTTTTTTATTTTTCTCATGGCTGTGCAATATCTTATTCCCTTAGGCTTTTCAGTGCTACCTTAACGAGCTTTCGACCAACGATTCCCAAGTCATTAAGACCTTAGGGCGCTAAGTGTAAAGACAATCCCCTCGGGCTTACTTACTTAAGTAATAAAGGCCACAAAACTAGACAAGCATGCCACGGTGTTTATTCTTTTTTTTTCTTTTCCTAGATTTTTTATTCTTCTTTTTTTTTTCTTCATCATTTCTTTTTTTCTTTTTTTTTCTTTTTATAATATATATATCCTACAGATTTCCCCAAACTCAAGCTTTTACGTCATTCCAACCTTTACTGCCAGTTTGCTAATTTCTTTAAATTTTAACCAAGATTTTCCCCCAGAAACAAATTATGAAACCCTTGAACCAAGTGGATTAAAACAGTTAAACTTTAAGTGCTAACCACTTACATAAGTTTTAGACAGGCTCAGATTATCATCATGATTAAAATTAGAACTCATCATCAATTATCAACACTGTTCAAGTTAACATGCAAAACCAATCTTATCATAGGCCGAGCTAAGACCACACCAACCGATCACACAGATTCATGTAAAAAAATAAAAATAAAATGCAATTATACTACATGAACACATACTAATGTAACACATATATGAATATGCAAATAACTATCATGTATTATATGCAGCCTAAAAAAAACAATGCTAACACATAAAAAAACGAACTACCGTGCAGATAACTAACTATATGCAGTACGACACTAAAATGCCCCCAAACTTAAACTAGACATTGTCCTCAATGACTGAAATAGAAAAAAATAGAGGAGAGGAATTCCCTGAAAATATAACAATCTTCCTCCTTGTCCACTAAGTTTGGAGAATAGGCTAAACACATGGAACAAATTGGGCACCACACTTGAATTTGACTTGAATAACCTGTAAACCTTGATAGAAACAATTTTATTAAATTCTAAATAAATTCAAATTCAAAACTACTAATATAAAACCTAATAAAAACTAAAAATAAAAATTAAACTTGGGTTGCCTCCCAATAAGCGCTTGTTTTATAGTCTCAGCCTGACTTCTTTAATTCTCTATCCAATTCCCCTACAAAAATTGAGGAACCCTCCATCCATCAGTAACAATGTCTCTTTTGGGAGGTTCCCATTAGCAAAAGCCCTTGAAGGAAAGTCACCTATCATGTTCTTCGTAGATAGGTTCCCTATTAAGAACGTCCAACAACTAGGTGTTTTCTTCATTATGTCTATGATCAGATTGGGGCATTGAAGCTTAGTAAACACAATGAAATCTTCCTCTATCTTCTCATTTTCAACCCACCGTGACTCCACAGTTGTACTAGCTCTTATGTTACAAAGAGCTTTTCCTACGACATGACTGCCAATTGGACAAGGTCTTGAAAAACTGCCCGGATCCTTAAACTTTGGTGGATAAGGTACATGGGACACTATCAAAATTGGCTCATCTTCATTGGTACTAAAAGTTAGATCTTCGTCGATCTCCTTTTCTTGGTCCCCAAGTCTTTCTTCTCTTTCAACATCTATATCATTTGGCACATCCGGTTGCAGATTTGGTTCAAGCTCACCATCAGTCTCAGAATCCATGTCATAGAGCCAAGTGTATTGAGGACAAATGTTCGAGGCATTGATTAGTTGTTCCATTTGGTTCATAAAATTTTGACTCAATATCTCTTGATTAATCCTCCTCTTTTCCTTATCCTTAGTTGTCGCTTGCAAATCCGTTCCACTACGTAAAGTCACAGCCTTGCAATGCTCATCTCTGCCTGGATTTATCTCTGTATCACTAGGGAGTGTTCCATGTAGGTGGCTATTCAATGCATGTGCTATCTGTCCCAATTGATTTTCCAGATTCTTTATCGAAGCACCTTGGCTTTTCACATTCATATCTACTTGACTCAATAACTTTTCTTGTTCACCGATCCTTTTGTCAGTGGCTAAAATTAATTTTTCCAAAGCTTCATCCAAACTTGTTTTCCTCTCTGTCTGTTGAGTCTGATTTTGAAATCCGGATGTGTTATGATGTCTAGGTGCTTGAGCTTGATTGTTACTCCAAGAAAATCCTGGGTGATTTCTCCAACCTGGATTATATGCATTTTGATTCGGATACGGTTGGGCTGATTGATTATAGCTCCCTAAGAACTGAGCTGATTCAGAATTGATGGCACATTGATCTGTAGCATGACTCCTAGCACATAAATCATAAACCATTGCTACTTGCTGCGTGGATGGTGGACTCCATGTTTTAATTTTTGTAGCTATTGCGAACACCTCTGCTGTCAACGCTATACTGGATCCACTTCAAACTTTCTCGGTGTTTTGGGAGGATTAGACCTAGTCATGGGCCACTGATAGTTGTTGTTGGCCATCGTTTCTAGCAGTTGATAAACTTCATCAAAGTTCTTAGACACGATTGCTCCACCTGCTGCTGCATCAATACTGGCTCTTGTGGGCGCATGCAATCCATCACAAAATATCCCAACCTGCATCCACTATGGGATTCCGTGATGTCGGCATTTACGAAGCATATCCTTGAATCTTTCCCATACCTCATATAACGTTTCTGAATCAAACTATGCGAATGTATGAATATCGTTCCGTAATTTTGCCGACTTTGCTGGTGGGAAGAAATTAGCTAGAAATTTTTGAGCTAAATCGTCCCAAGCTGTGATTGAACCAGGAGGCAAAGAATGTAACCAACTCTGAGCTTTATCTTTCAACGTAAACAGAAACAACCTCAACCTTATAGAATCTTCCGAAACATTATTGAACTTGAAGGTGTCATAAACTTCCAAGAAACTCAAGATGTGCTCGTTAGGATCATCTGTCGAACTACCCCCAAACTGGCATGCATTTTGGAGCATCTAAATTGTTCCCGGTTTTATCTCGAAATTGTTTGCATTAATTGCTGGCCTCCTAATACTCAACTGTATATCTATAACATTCGGCATGGCATAATCCCTAAGTGATTTTTGTTCATCCCCTGCCATGTTCACTGGTATTTCTTGTTCTACCAGATCTTTTTCCACAGGTGACATCGCACTAGTCAACTGCAATTTTTGGAACTTCCTTTCGATATCGTCTATATAAGGAAAAAGTTCCTTTTTAGCCCTTGATCTAGTGTGCATACACTCGCAAAGAATTCCTGTAAATACAAGAAGAAAACTAAATAACGTTTAAATTAAGACCGAATTGATTATAACTAATATGCAATTAATATTAATAAAGAATTCCCCGACAACGGCGCCAAAACACTTGTTGGTTGATTTCGCAATCAATGAATTTGTGCAAGTGTACACAGTCAACAAGTAATAAAGTTATAAGATAGAGTGTCGATCCCACAGAGAATTCTAATCAATAAATTCCAACTACTAGCACTATATCAATTCAATTTTATTTAAACAACCATAAAGTGTGATTTTTTGAAATATGAAAACTAAATTAAATAATTAAAAATAGATTATTCTAAAATGATTCAAATAAACAAAACTAAGATTTTAACGAATGAATTTAGATAAATAAAGATTAAGACTCTAATATCCACAATTATGAACTATAAACCAATTATCCAATTATCCCAATTATTATGCCTACTGAATTGTTAACAGGAATTCCAAGTGTCAAAAGCCATTTTCCAAGTGATCAATTAACTTCTATTTAATCCAGTTAATCTTTCTATATTCCTATGCAAAACAATTAACTTAAACTCTTTCAATCCCAATTCCCAACTTGTTACATGCAGTGAACAGATATTCATATTCAATTCACAACCCTAATTATTCGTCATGCAAATAATTAAGCATACATGTTATCATGCCCACTTCTAACCCTAGATCTCCTATTCCAATTCCTTCTAGAGTAACAAGGTAATTATTGGCCAAATAATTAATCAATATGTACAAGATATAATAAACAATTCATTTTGACATAATTAATTGGAATAAATCAAATAATTAATTCATATACATCAAAGGTTCAATTGGTAGTCTTAATAAAAGAGTTAGTTTATAATTAATGAATTAAAACAAAGAATCCACAACTAAATAGACATTAAAAGATAAAATTATGATAAGAGAAGAGAATAGAATCTGTTGTCAGCAAATCTGATGCTCCCCTCTTGCTCTTGTTCTTGCTCTTGCTCTTGCTCATGATCTCTAGTGTTCTTCAATTTGCTTCAATCTCCAATGGCTAATTAAGAACTAGGGTTTATATTCTAATCTAATGGAGTGTTTTATCTAAGCTAATATATGTAATCACCCTTTATTTTATGCCTTACATCATGTATTTATAGGTTACAAGTCCAATTTTTAGCTTAAGAACAAACCCAATCCAATATGGAGTCAGAAAATTGTCAAAATTCACCCCAAAACGCGTTCAAGCTTGACCAATCTCTTCCCCAGCGCCCCGGTACTGGGCACGGCACTGGAAAACTGCTCCCTAGTGCCACGGTGCTGAAACTGAGCTTGACATGGGCGCCCCGGCGCTGGAGCATTTTTTGAAATTTTCTACTATGACGTCCTTTGGGAAAATGGCCATAACCTTTTCATCCGAACTCCGAATTCGATGATTCAAGATGTTCCGGAACAAGGAGACGTAGATCTACAACTTTCATTCTTTACGAATTTTGAAATAAGGTTCAGAGAAATACTCAAATTGGCTCTAAAATTACTGTTCTATAAATGGCAAGCCAAAAACGCGAATCTAGCCACCCCAAACGTCGATCCAAGTAACTTTTGTCCCAATTCCTACAAAACAACATAAAACATGTATGAATAGACACAAACACTTAAAAACATCCAAAAGATTAAGCTCAAACGTACTCAATTCATGTGTATAAAACTCATTCATCAAGCACGCAACCCAGTCCTCTATGCGAAGCATCGCTAGAAACTACAAAATTCCCTGTATCATCTGGTAAAGATAATATAGGTACCTCACTTAACATCCTCTTTAGTTCTTGAAAAATATTCTCATGCTTCTCAGTTCACACATACTTTACAGACTTCCTCGTCAAATTCATCAACGGAGTAGCTATTTTAGAAAAGTCCTAGATGAACCTTCGATAGTATCCCGCTAACCCTAGAAAACTCTTGACCTCGGTTGGTGTTTTCAGTTGTTGCCAATTATTATCTGCTTCCACCTTCGCTGAATCCACTGAAATGCCATATTTATCAATAACATATCCTAAAAATTGCACAC